>CM077232.1:2169907-2327407 GCA_039654775.1 Spinibarbus caldwelli
ATGAACTCAAAACTGACTGCTTAAACCCTGTATAGACTGACATACGAAATAGCGGTCAGAAAAATATAATTTTTGAAATGGAATGGCTTACTTTCTCTTCTCTCTCTATAATACATATAAGTTTGTGTATGTATTTTTGTTGAGTATCATTATTTGATCCACACTATAGATGTGGTGTTCGACACTATAGATCGTGACATACTCATAGATCGATTACAAAACTATATGGGCATTCAGGGACAGGCTTCAAGGCTACATTTAGATCCTACCTGCACGGCCGTTACCACTTTATTTATTGAAATGGGGAATCATCTCAATTAACAGCATTAAAGTATGGCGTGCCACAAGGATCGGTCTTAGGCTCTCTGTTATTTTCAATAAACATGTTGCCCATTGGTAATTTTATCAGAAAATATGGAATTAGTTTCCATTTTCATGCTGACGATACTCAGCTATATATTTCAACAAGACCGTCAAGCTTTTATGGCTCATTTAGTCTGACATAGTGAGAATCTGGAAGAAAAAAAAAATTATCCTTAGACTCAAACTGAACAAAAATATGCAATTTGGTGCAGATGCTGATATTTATATGGAAAAAAAAAAAAAAACCTGATTAAATTCTGATGCTTTTAATGTAAATCAAAGAGATCTTTATGACAGTATAGCAGCAACTTACATAAAATGATATAAATCAGTCATCACTATATCTCCTCTGTTCAAAACAATGCAATGCAATCCAATGATGATTGAGAGATTGATGATCAGATTTGCGAATCACTGATTTTTCAAAAAATTAATAATGGAGAATCAAGCAAAGCCGAGCTGCTTCAGTCCAGTAGATAACTGATGTTTATAATTTAGAGGCCTTAGAAATTGACTTCTGATACAGCAAGTAAGATACAGTGTGCAGAAAGCTTGCAGTTTCCATCTTTACACACTTGTTTTCCTCAGGTGTCCAGATTACACAACTCTGATTGACCTCTTTCATAACAGCAACAAGTGAGACGTGAGGTTTGACATTCTCCATTAAGACACAACACAGTGGAACTGAACGCAATAAAAGCAGTGGAAATGATCGGCCTCCACGGGAACATCTATGCTGCGGCTGTCACAGTTCTCAAAGCTCCTGGGAACCATAATTTAGTGGGAGGCGAACAATGACTTTCTAGTACAGAAGGTTGATGTTAGAAAGTGCTACAAGTGAAGAAACTGCTGCAAACGCTGATGACCCAGTTACACACTGTAATCATTCAAAACTGTCGGCTGGTACAGTTGAGTCACCACACACTTCAACACGCCAAGTCATCTGAAAAGAGAAGTACTGGATGCAAAGGCACAGACTTTACTCGAAAAATGGGGAGACGCTCTCTGAACACTCATATTTCTAAGTACGGTTGAATGATATATCGAAACAAACTTGATTGTGACATTCATATCACAAACTGATGCGACAGTCATAACATGAAGGCTGTGATTGTATTAAATAAGCGTGTACCGTATCATGAGCTGCATGTGTGTAAATTAACAGTGCCACGCTTCATTCTCAAACATGCAGTGCATATATGCATTTGAGGCAAACTACCAAAATAAAAGCTTGGTTTAATGTGAACAAAAATGAATGAGGAATGAAGAAATTAAGACATAAGTATTAGTATCGTAATTTTACAGTTATAACAAAAAAATTTATTAAGTACAATAGTATTATTACAGAAATTTCATTTTAAAATTCACATTTTATAGTCTTAATAAATTTTAAATATTTTAGTCATACTTTAAAATTTACAGTACATTAGCAATGTTGAAATATATCTCTTATTTTATTTATTTTTAATAACAGTAAAAAACATGTTTTAGTCAAATTGAATGTTTTTTTCATTTTACAATACTTTAGTATTGCTGCAATATATTTCTTATTTATTTTAATTAAATAATACAGTGTGAATCATATTTTAGTCATACTGATTTTTCTTTTACAGCACATTAGTATTAATGCAATATATTTCTTATTTTTATATTTTTAATAACTAAAACATGATATTTTGTAGTCAAAAACAGTGGGAATATGTATAATATTTATTAATTTTGCCTTTAATCCATGTTTGAATTATTTCAGGAGGATTTTTGCTTATACATAGCAGAAGCAATCCCAGTTAATTAGTGCACATTTTGTGTATTGTTTATGAATAATAGCAATAAAGCTTATCTGGAAACACTATGCATTGGTTTATGAGATGCAGACTTGTGCAAAACTACATTTCCAAACATCTTCTGCAGGTGCATGTGAAGTAAAACACAAAGCATGATTTACACACCTAATGTATGTCTTTACCTCTTCATTTTCTTGCATCAGTGCTAAAAAGCTTCCCGTCACGGTCTGTCTCTGAACAAAACATAGCCTTTGGTCTTTATGTGGAGCTCGGTGTCCCATTATCTGTATTTTATCACTCAGCATAAGATTTTATTGTGAATTTAATAGAATTACGTTTCCACGTTCCGCTCAGGTAACCAGCAAATGGCCTTTTCATCACATCTTCTCGCGTTTCACTAATCTAATCGCCACTAGTTGCTCAGCTATTGCTCACTCTTTATATCATCTTGCATTTGTTGGTCTGTGAAGCGTGAGCTCTGTGCACGTCGTTAGCTAATTAAAACCGTGGGCTGGAGGAGGCGGCGAGGAAGTGCCATCATTCTCGACACATGTTCCAGTGCACCGCGAAGGGCTACAATTAATCTTTCAAGCCGCGGCGAGAGCGCGAGAGGTCATGTGTGCGCTGCATGAGACGATACTCAATGCAGCTACAACAAATCTGTAAAAGGCCATTAGTTCACGAACAGGTCTTTGTTTAATAAATCTAGGATAGTGCAACACTAAGGTCAAGGGTTCCATTCCCAAAGAAATGCATATACTGATGAAAAGCAGTGGGCGATTTGACCAAAATCTTTTGCACTAAATGTTTGTCCTCAAAAAGTCAAGCAAGTCTTTGTAAAATAGCTGATATACACACACATCTATGATGCTCAGCTGAATTCTGTGTTAATTCAATAAGTTGCAACATTGCTTTGCTACATTAAAGCAAGACACTGTAGGTGAAAATTATATGGTTTAAAACAATTTTAAATAGTTAAAAATTACAAATAGATATCATATTTTCCCAATTTGATACAAGTACATTAAGACAAATGTTTTCTATAACAAGTTTACTGAAATGCTTTGTTTAATAGTTAACTAAAAATGAAACAAATTCGTTACCTGAAATAAAATAAACTTATTTCATCAAATTTCCAAACAACATCTCACTTATAACTACAACTAAAACAAACAAACAAATAAAAAAACATTAAAGCATTTTATTTAACTAAAAAAAATAAACTAAAATAACTAAAACCATATAAATTACACACACTCACACATACACATATATAAACAACTACTAAAAAATACAAAAACATGCAACAATTTCAAAATGAAAATGGATTTTAAAAACATCTCGATACTAAAATAACACTGAAAATTAGACTATCTAATCAAATATGTAGTTATTTATGCAGTAATTTGCATAAATCTCAACATTGGACAAAGCAGGTTCAAAATTCTTGTTTGATTGTTGACATAGAATTAAAGTTTTTTAAAGAGAACTGTAAATTTCTCTTTTTATGCCTCTATAAATCAGAATACACTGTCAACAGCTAGAAAAAAAATACATTTTCACCATGTTTTTAGGAATAAAATGTTTCATAAATTAGTCCGATTGATACATAAACAAACCTCACTAAAAGTCTTCAGAAGATTGATAGGAATAAAATGGTCAATATTGGTTTATGGCTTTATGTAAGCGGCCTCTAAAGATATGTAATCTACAGGTGCAAATAGATAAAGTGCAATAAAATAAACACCTAAATGTGTATTCTGGAAGTTTTTTTTTTTTTCACTAGTCTAAAACAACAACATATTATGGAAGCAAAATAGTCTAAAATTTCAACAACAACATCTTGACTCGTTTGGGACGCACCCCGCTCTGCATTATTGACATTACTCCATGTTTACTCATCTGTCTCAGATGTAAGTGAATGTAAGTAGTACAAACTGACATTTCTACCATTGCAAAGTAAACACTGTCACACCATCCGGCCATAATAAAGATATACCTCAACGCACTGTAAATCTCTCTGGATAAATGCATCCACCAAATGCATGAATATTAAATGCATTCATGCAGCAACGACCAAATTATCCAGGTTAATGCTGGATGATGGCAGTGAGGCGATAGCTGAGATAAAAATATGAATGGGATTTGTGCCATCACTCAGAGGAGCGCGAACACGGCAAGCCCTGCGAAAAACATATGGGATGCAGGAAACGCATCGCCTTGACTTCAGCCACGACCAGCTGCTATAGATGGCCGGCGTCCCAAAGTCTTGAGCGCTGCGGACACTGATGACCAGTGTAATGTGTGCGAACGGGTCTAAGCTTTAAAAGGGTGTTTCATATGATTAAAGTCATCAACAGGTGACTGAATAGCTGGGATAATATTTTATATTAAAACTAAGAGGAAAACTACCAGTCAAAAGTTTGGAATAATTAAGGTTTTTCATGTTTTTTAAAAAATGTTATGCTCTCCAAGACTGCATTTATTTGATCAAAATACAGTATAAATTGTGAAATATTATTACAATTTCAAATAAGTGCATTCTATTTAAATATATAGTCAAATGTAATTTATTTCTGTGATCAAAGCTGAATTTTCAGCATCATTACTCCAGTCTTCAATGTCACATGATCCTTCAGAAATCATTCTAATATGCTGATAAATAAATAAATAAATAAATAAATAAATAAACAAAATTAAAAAAAAAAAAAAGTTCACACTAAATGAAAAACAAAACGACTTAAATTAAATTAAACAAAAATAAATACCAAAATAAAGTAATCTGACCTGTGTTTGTGTGACGTCTCAGATAGCAAATGTGACCCTGGACCACAAAACCAGTCATAAGGGGATAAGTCAATAAGCTCTCCATTGATGTATGGTTTGTTAGGAGAGGACAATATTTGGCCGAGATACAGCTATTTGAAAATCTGGAATCTGAGGGTGCAAAAAAATCTAAATATTGAGAAAATCGCCTTTAAAGTTGTCCAAATGAAGTTCTTAGCAATGCATATTACTAATTGTTACGGTCAAAGTTTTTTATTATTTTGTGGGTATTGGTATTTCTTTTCTTTTTCCCTGTTGTATTGATTTGGTTTATTCTTTTCTCCCGCGGTTGAGCTCCGCCCCTACACACCTGTGGCTTGTTTAGTAAGGACGCTCTGGGCTGAATATAATCCCCTCGGTGGAGCGGTCTGTGGCCATGCAACTGTGTCCAACAGATGCTTCCACCCTGCAGGGTGACCCGTGTCTCCCCTCACGGGCCTGTAAATATTCATCAGGTCTAACTGGCAGTGCTTATAGAGACTGTGGGGAGGCACCCTCCACGCCATGGCGTTACTGCAGGTCCACCAGGCCAAAGCCCTGAAAGACCTGCACGAGGGTGGTCACGACCTGGCGGTTCTACATGAGCTGCGTGCTGCGACGAACCTCGCGCTTCGAGCGACGAAGGTGACCGCACAGTCTCTGGGTCGTGCGATGTCCACGCTAGTGGTCCAGGAGCGCCATCTCTGGCTGTGTCTCACTGACATGAAGGAGCAGGAGAAGGTACAGTTCCTGAATGCTCCCGTGTCGCAGACCGGCCCTTTCGGCGACGCTGTCGAGAGCTTTCCTCAGCAGTTCTCGGCAGCCCAGAAGCAGACTGAGGCAAACACATCATGCGCCGGAGGAAACCTGCTGCTTCCACTCCGGCTGCAGCCACTCAGCCTGCTCGTCGCCGTGGGCGCCCCTCTGCGGCCGCCCCCGCTCCTGCGCAGCCGCAGCAGCCTTCCACCAGGCAGCGTCGTGGAGCCGGTCGCAGGCAGGACGCCCAGCCCATCCAGGCCCCCGGCAAGCGCAAGTGCAAGAGGCCCTGGGACGGTCGACCCAGAGATGGAGGAGACTGCTCGTCGGGAGATGGTGACTGCACCTCTCCCTTCCCCGGAGGAGGGCCGGGTGGAGTATCTTTTGTTTCATTTTCATTTTGTTCCGCCGCTGGCCCAGCAGCCAGCGGTACCCAAAACATCAGTAAAGAGCGGTCTCCTCAATCTCTGGGTCTCAAGAGGAGGAGAGTGGTGATCCGTGCATCACAGGATCGGTTCGCTCCTCCTCTCTCGCCAGCAGGCAGTGGGTGGTTGCCCAAGAGCACCCCTCCTGCCCATTCGTGGAACCAGGTATGGGCAGTAGCACTCCAGTCCCCGCTTCAAGTCGTCACACGCCGGGCTGTCACAAGCCTCAAGCCGGGTTCCTGTGTCTCCTCCCACACAAGGAGAAATCAGGTGAGTGTTACACTACATACCCAGACCCCGCCCCCTGCCGTCATAGGCCAGGCCGTCACAGGCCCTGGGGCCGGTCCCTGTGTTCCATCTCGCTGCCCCACCGCGGCACGTCGGTGGCCCCATTGGTCCTGCTGATGCGGTCTCTCGGAGCCTGGTTAGCGTTCCCAGTCCGTCTCGGTGGCTCCTGCGGACCATCAGACTCGGCTACGCAATTCAGTTCGCCCGGCGTCCCCCCAAGTTCAGGGGCATCCGGTTCACTTCAGTCAAGGCCGTCGATGCCCTGTCTTGCGCGTGGAAATTGCAGTCCTGCTGGCGAAGGACGCAATAGAGCCGGTCCCTCCAGCCGATATGAGGTTGGGGTTTTACAGCCCCTACTTCATTGTGCCCAAGAAAAGCGGTGGGTTACAACCGATCTTGGATCTGCGAGTTTTGAACCGTGCACTTCACAAGATGCCGTTCAAGATGTTGAAGCAGAAAAGCATTTTTGGATGCGTCTGTCCCCTAGATTGGTTTGCAGCAACTGACCTGAAGGACGTGTACTTTCATGTTTCGATTCTCCCGTGACACAGGCCATTCCTGCGATTTGCGTTCGACGGTCGTGCATATCAGTACAAGGTCCTGCCCTTCGGCCAGTTGGGCCTTCAGGTCAATTGGGAAAAGAGCAAACTCGTGCCAACGCAGAGGATCTCTTTTCTCGGCATGGAGTTGGATTCGGTCAACCAGACAGTACGCCTCACCCAGGAACGTGCTAAGTCGGTGCTGAACTGCCTCAAGACTTTATCAGGCAGGACAGCGGTCCCACTGAAACTCTTTCAGAGGCTCCTGGGGCATATGGCTGCAGCTGCGGCCATAGTTCCGCTCGGTCTGCTCCATATGAGACCGTTTCAGCACTGGCTCCATGGCCGAATCCCGAGGTGGGCGTGGAAACGCGGTACTCACCGGGTTCAGATTACACCGTCCTGCCGCAAGACCTTCAGCCCGTGGTCAGATCCTTCGTTCCTTCGGGCAGGAGTGCCCCTGGAGCAGGTATCCAGGCATGCTGTGGTATTCACGGATGACTCAGCCACCGGCTGGGGTGCCACGTACAACGGGCACGCAGTATCAGGGGTTTGGACGGGCCCCCTTCTGCGTTGGCATATCAATTGCCTCGAGTTGCTGGCAGTACGCCTTGCCCTGCGCCACCTCAGAGGGCGCCTTCGGGGAAGGGACGTTCTGGTCCGTACGGACAACACTGCGACCGTTGCGTATATCAACCGACAAGGCGGTTTGCGCTCCCGTCGCATGTCGTAACTCGCCCGCCACCTCCTCCTCTGGAGTTAGAAGCATCTGAGGTCCCTTCGTGCCATCCACATCCCAGGAGTGTTCAATCAGGCGGCTGACGAGCTGTCTCGAGCAGCACTTCCTGGGGAGTGGAGACTCCATCCCCAGGCGGTCCAGCTGATTTGGAGTCGGTTCGGAGTTGCTCAGGTAGACCTGTTTGTATCTCCAGAAACACCCACTGCCAGTGGTTCTACTCCCTGTCCGAGGCAACGCTCGGCACGGATGCACTGGCACACAGCTGGCCCCAGGGCTTGCCCAAGTATGCGTTTCCCCCAGTGAGCCTGCTAGCACAGACAATGTGCAAGATCAGGGAGGACGAGGAGCAGGTCCTGTTAGTGGCTCCATATTGGCCCAACAGGACCTGGTTCCCGGAACTCATGCTCCTCGCGACAGCCCCTCCCTGGCTGATTCCTCTGAGGAAGGATCTGCTTTCTCAGAGACGGGGCACCCTCTGGCACCCGCGTCCAGACTTGTGGAAACTCCATGTGTGGTCCCTGGACGGGACGCGGAGGTTCTAGGTGACCTGCCCCAGGACGTAGCGCTCACTATCGCTTCAGCATGAGCACCGTCCACAAGACGGACCTATGCGCTGAAGTGGAACCTGTTCGTCGAATGGTGTTCCTCTTACCATGAGGACCCCCGGAGATGTTCGATCAGAGCCGTGCTTTCCTTTTTGCAACAAGGGTTGGAGCGTAGGCTGTCCCCCTCCACCCTTAAAGTGTGTGTTGCTGCTGTTTCTGCCCACCACGACCCCATAGAGGGGAGGTCGGTGGGGAAGCACGATCTGGTTGTCAGCTTTCTTAGGGGGGCCAGGAGGTTAAATCCTCCGAGGCCTCCCTCCCTTCCCTCTTGGGATTTGGCATTGGTGCTAAGAGCCCTACAAACTGCCCCCTTTGAGCCGTTGCAGTCAGTCGAGTTGAAGTTTCTTTCTATGAAAACCCTACTCCTGACTGCATTGGCCTCAATCAAGAGGGTGGGGGACCTGCAGGCATTTTCGGTCGACGAGTCGTGCCTTGAGTTTGGGCCGGCCGACTCCAGTGTAACACTGAGGCCCCGGCCCGGCTATGTGCCCAAGGTTCCTACCGCTCCCTTCAGGAACCGGGTAGTGAACCTGCAAGCGCTGCCCCTGGAGGAGGCAGACCCAGCCCTAGCTTTGCTCTGTCCCGTACACGCACTGCGTCAGTACGTGGATAGAACTCAGAGCTTCAGGACCTCAGAACAGCTCTTTGTCTGTTACGGAGGACAGCAGAAGGGGAAGGCTGTCTCCAAGCAGAGGATGGCCCACTGGATAGTGGATGCCATCACCTTGGCTTACGAAGCACAAGGTGTGCCCTGCCCGCTCAGGTTGCGTGCTCACTCCACTGGGGGTGTCGCATCGTCCTGGGCGCTGGCTCGTGGTGCCTCGCTAGCAGACATCTGTAGAGCTGCGGGTTGGGCGACTTCCAACACGTTCGCTAGGTTTTATAGCCTATGTGTCGAACCGGTTTCCTCCTGTGTTCTAACCTCAAACGGGTAGTGGCACTGAGAGGGCCGGCTCAGAGTCGGCTTGCGGCGTCCTTACGCCTAATTCTCCAGAGAGTTCCTTAACCAGGCAAACCCTGTTGAGTCCTCCAGCACTCCGGCGGCCGGACGCGGCGGAGTGTCCGGCGCCAGGCCTTCAGCCAATGAATTCTTGAAATCTGGTGCAAGGCTAGTGCCCATATGAGAGACCCTGCCGGGATCCCATATGTGTATTCCACGGTATGATTATTAGAGCCGTGTTTCCCCTGGCAGACCACGTTCTGCCATCTCTAATGATGCAGCCTAAGCCATCTCAGAGACTTCCATGTGCAATAGGGCCCTACGGGGTTACTTCACATGTCTGAATGTCACTTAACCCCCTCTGGGAGGAGGTGACTCCGCAGTGTGCCTCTTCCAAGTGGAAGGGCACGCTTCCCAGTGTTATCCTAGTCCTACTGTTTGGGTTGCTCAAGGAACAACAGTAGTTGACCTCTCTGTGTAGGGCCCGGTCCTATCGTCTGCCTTATAGGAAGGATCAGGAGGCCTACACAGGGCGCTGGAAGGGGCAGCTCCTGTGGCGCTTTGGTAGGGATTCCAATTTCGTCGGTCATCCGACGTGACTCGGAGTGACCGACTGAAAGGGGAACGTCTCGGTTACGTATGTAACCCTTGTTCCCTGAAGGAGGGAACGGAGACGTCACGTCCCGTCGCCACAGTCTCTGTACCACCGCTGAGCTGCCGGGTCACCGGCTCGGCTCCTCAGCAAAAGCATGAATTGATGCGGTGCACCGGCTGCCTCTTATGCTCATGCTGTGATTAGCGGCAGCTGGATGCAATAATCGCATGCCAATGTCCATTGGCTCGTTTAGTTACACTCGAAGTGGATTGGTCTCTCTGGCGAGAGCCCAATTTCGTCGGTCATCTGACGTGACGTCTCCGTTCCCTCCTTCAGGGAAAGAGGGTAACATACGTAACCGAGACGTTTGTAACACTAATCAAAAATTAAGTTTTGATATATTTACAGTAGGAAATTTACAAAATATCTTCATGGAACATGATCTTTACTTAATATCCTAATGATTTTTGTCATAAAAGAGAAAATGATCATTTTGACCCATACAATGTATTGTTAGATTTTGCTACAAATATACCTGTGCTACTTATGACTGCTTTTGTGGTTCAGGGTCACAAATGTTAAATTAACATGGAAGCAATGTATCTTGTTTAAAACTATTGTTTATTTGCAAAAGACAAAAGAAAATTTTGATGGTTGCACTTAAATCGTACATGGTGTCATGCAATACCTTCTTTAGATCTTACGCCGATGAAGGTTGAGCAAAACATCAAGAATTAAGAATAACATAAGAATTATTGAGTATAATTACAAACTAAAACATAAGCTAAAATGTAAAATGCAATAGAAATGCATCCATGAAATGAAAACTAAAACCAAAATACTCATGCAAAGAACTAAAATTAAAAAATGAAAGTATTAAAATAAAATGATTATAATTAGCAATAAAATCAGGTGAATTATATATGAACAAACCCTCAGTAAAAACCTACCAATATAGAAATGAACAAAACTAAGTTTTGCCTGTATTGTCTTGCCTTAAACAACATCTCATAAACAAACCAAAAAAAAAAAAAAATTAAAAATCCATTGCTCCAACTGACTAAAATTAAACTGATTGAAAGTATTAAAATAAAATGACTATGAAAACTATTATAAACTTGTTGAATGGGCAGCTCAACAACAAATCAGACGTATTATTGGTTCTTCCTGTTTGACGGTGTGAATAGAGCACTATCTGTGATGATGACAATGATGATTATTAATGGTGATTTCTCTGACTGTCATCTGATTTGATGCAGCGATGACTCACGTCATTATTCTGTCTTATTCAACTGACTCATCTTAAACATTCACAAGACAAAAGACACACAAATCACGCGTCCCTCGCAGGAAGCAAACGACAGCCGAACAAAAGAGCACATCATGACTAAATGCCAAAGCAAACATACAAAACTCAATCTGAACGCTGCTGCTGAGAAACGACTTTATTAACCGGCAGGGAGCAAATCTGATCAGGCGCGAGAGCTCGATAATTGCGTTACGTGAATTATTCCGGTCAAAAGCTCACGCTAAATGCTTCTGGTTAATGGAGTCTCTGTGAAGGTGGACATTACAGCATCTCATCTTACCTGACCAATCAAATTAAGCAGGTGAGGTGACTGCTAGACGCTCTTACAGCTCTTTGAGCCGTCTATTGGCTACATAACCAGCACCTTAACTCCAATAAAACCTCATTTGAAACGCTCTACATAGGCAGCGATCCTGTGCATTATAGGAACAGACTGAAGCACACGTGAAACCTGATGCATAATTGATTTCAATGCAGTTATTGTTAAGTTAGAGCCAAGTTAGTAAGTGTAACACTTACAGCCTTTATATATAATGCATTACAAAAGTATTTCAATGCATTAATGTAACTTATAATGCATTGTCTGCTCTCACAAAAAAACTGTATTCGGAGTTATAATACTTATCTATTCACTGTTACAACTAGAAAGTTTAATGCATTAAAACACGACAAACAGCTGACCTCCAAATATTATAATGCATTTTAACTTGTAACAATTATTTCAGAAAAGATGCATTACAATGTACATTATGAATACTTTTATAATGCATTATACATGAAGGCTTCAAGTAAAGTGTTATCCAAAACTCCAAAATAAAATTGACCAAATGCATCCAAAAAGCTCATGCAATTCACCAGAGGTCCCTGAAAGTTTCAATGCGAAGGGCCAAAAATAAAACTTGACAGATCATGGTCCAAAAGTAAATGCTGCATTATATCAAAGTATATTAAAATATATATTTTTTAAATGTTTATATTATTTTTTAAATGAAATTTAGTTAATTTTTTTGTTTTGTTTTTTTATTTCATGCAAAAATAATTGTAAAAAAATAAATAAATAAATTGCGCATCATATATTATATATATATATATATATATATATATATATATATATATATATATATATATATATATGCATGCATCAAAGGCATGTTTTTTTTTTTTTTGTTTTTTTTTTTCTTTTTCTTTTTCATTTTCCCCCTCTTCTTGTGACATGGCACGGTGGGCCAAAAGTCGACTGATCATGGGTTAAAAGTAAATACTGCATTATATCCAACTATATTATATTAAATCAATTAAATTTAACATTTTACAAATAATTAAAAATAAATAAATACATTTTTAAAATGTTTGAATTATGATTCAAATTAAATTAACTTGTTTTATATTATTATATATTTCAATGCAAAATAAAATAAACAAAAATAAATAAGTAAATAAATACAACAAAAATAATAAATGTTTCAATGGCATGCTTCTTTGTTTTTTCCCCTTCCTCTTATAATATGGCACAATCGGCCAAAAATCAAAATCAAATCAATCATGGGCCAAAAGTAAATGCTGCATTATATCCAACTATATTATATTAAAATTGATCAAATTTTCAACATCTTCAAATAATTAAACAAAAACATTTACAAATTTTATTTACATTTGTTATTATTTTTTAAGTTAAATTTACTACAATGCAATAAATAAATAAATAAATAAATAAATAAATAAGCAAGCTTCAACTGTTTTTTGTTGTTGTTGTTTTTTTTTTCTCTCCACATTTTTTCTCCTTTTCTTGCAATATGGCATGGTGGAACAAAAATCAAACTTGACTGATCATGGCCCATAAGTAAATGTTGCAATCTATATTATATTAATTTATTAAATTACCATTTTCATTTTACCATTACCAGTTTTACATTAAATTCACCTCTTTTTTTTTTTTACATTTCAATGCATAAATAAATGAAACAAAACTTAATACAAAAATATAAATGTGCTTTACAGGCATGTTTTTTTTTTTTTTTCCCAGTTTGTTTTCCCTTCCTCTTGTAATATGGCACGGTGGAGCAAATCAAAGGTCATCATAGGTCAGCTCTGGCCTGCAGTCACTGGTTTGTGCATCTCTACACACCTTTCTGAGTACTTTCTGTTGATGTGTTAAAACGCTGCCAACATAGCAGCCTACAAGGTTTTGGAGTGAAGCCCATGTGTCTCTTATGTAAACTGTGGTGTGTTTATTTGATTGGGACTTTAGTGTTAAATGATAGCAGAAACCCAATGCACAGCCATTTCATTTCCATTTTCAAAACCGCTACCGACTCGAACAGGGTTTGAAAAATGTCCTACTTTACAAAGACTCCAGAATACGTAAGCGCTCTAATTTCTCTCTATACTCTAATTATAAATGGTCTGCTGCACTAATAGAGAAGGATTGCAAGATTTAAAGGAGGCGCTGATCCAGCTGGCCCAGATCTGATCTCTCTTGTTACAAAACACTAGAAACAAGAGCCAGAATCAGCAGATTATCTCACTATACTGTAAATTAGATTTTGACAAACAGAATTTTGCTTTGTTTTCTACAGTTATGTCTATGAAAAAAGGAGGACTTAAGTTTTTGTTTTTGCATGCTGAAATGGTTAACTGCACAAAATGTGGCCAGTTGGCTTTTACAATTAAAATAAATTTGATGTAGGATTCAGTTTTCATTTAGAAATTGCCAGTAATTTCACCACAATTGCAAAGAAATGGCAAATTAAATTGGATTAAATGTGAAATTTTGAAGTTGAAAGACTAAAATAGCATTTTCTTAAAAACATACTTCAATAATCCTTATTTACAATTTGAAAAAATAATTTTTTACAATGTCTGCGAGTCTCTTGCAGTCTGTTGGTGGTTTTTGGCAAGAATAAACTTCATTGAATACCAGATTTAATGCCAACTGTCTAATATCCGACTAAGGAGACTAATAAATTACATATTTGTGACTCAAAACTGCATGTCACAGAAATGCTAGAGTTTGTGTACCTTATATAAACTTAGGAGCAATGTATCTTGTGGTATTGAAAAAAACTTTGCTTTTATGCAGAAACCAAGGAATATTTTGAGAATGCACTGAGAATGGAAACAACATCAAGCACAATTCATTTTAAATCTTTATAATCAGCATTCAACTAATTGCTTAACTACAGTATTATTACAACCTAAGCTAAATATGTATTTATGAAATAAAAACTATAAGCATTGTTACAAATGACTAAAGCTGAACTGAAACTGAATGTGAGGAAATCATTATGATGCATAAAACTATAATAGCTGATATTATAAAAGCCGTAATGAGGACCAATTGTGGATTTCAAATGTCAAAAATCTGCATAAGGACACTAATAAATCACACATTTAGCACAAAACTCTCAACTGCATGTCAAAGAAATCCTGCTTACAATCAATCGCCGGAGTTTGTGTGGGATCTCTGAGAGCAAACCTTGTGTTAACATAGGAGCAATGCATCTCGTTTCACTGAGAAAAAAAAAAATTGTTGCATACTGTATGCATAAAAGGCAATGAATGAGACTGCACTGAAAATGTAAACAGTGTCATGCAAAATCTTAATAATCAGCATTCAACTGATTGCTAAACTATAATTACAAACTAAAACCTAAGCTAAAATGTGTCAAATATCAGAAAATAATGTCACATATCAGACTAATAAATTACACGTTTAATAATGCAAAACACTCAACTGCATGTCACAGAAATCCTGCTTACAAAAAAGTTTGTGCATTTTGATTGGGATCTCATATTACAAATGTTAAATCAACATAGAAGCAATGCAACTTGTGGCAATGAAAAAAACATTGCATATATGCAAAAGTTAAGAAATATTTTAATGATTGCACTAAAAATGCAAAGTGTCATGCAAAATTCATTTCAGATCTTAATTCTGAAAATGAACTGATTGATTAACTATAATTACAAACTTAAACCTACACTAAAATACCTAAAAATTAATAAGAAATATATCTATGAAATTTAAACTAATTAAAAGAATAATCCTTGAACTGAAATGGAAAGTGAAGTTATAATTTATCATTGTTCATATATTATGGTTTTGCTGATCATAATCATTTATGCTTGTGATCAGAAAAACTATAATAGCTGATAAAAAAAATAAAAATAAAAATAGCTGCATGAGGACAAGCTTTAATGCCAAATGTCAAACAGACTGAATAAAACAGACTAAAAAGAGACTGAAATAGCATTTTCTTGTAAATATACTGGCATAATCTTTATTTATGATTTAAAACACATTTTTGGTGTTTCTTGGCAAAAAAAAAAAAAAAAAAAAAACTGCAATGAGGACCAGATTCAATGGCAAATGTCAAATATTAGACTAAGAAATCACACACTTACAAGCAAAACTCTTTTCAACATAAAGCAATGTAGAGTATCTTGTGGCATTGGGAAAAAAAAAAAAAAAAAACCGTGCTTAAACAAAAAACAAAATATTTTGAAGATTGCACTGAAAATGAAAATCTTAAGAACCCTAATTTTTCCAGCCCTTAGCCGAAAGTAGAAACTAAACTTAAGCCAAAATATGTACAAATCAAATGGAAATCTATAAACAAACTAATCAAAAGAACAATCCATAACTGCAACTAAAACAGCTGAAATTTAAAGCGTTAAAACTGAGACTAATAAATCAGATTTAACTGTGCAAAACACTCAGCTGCATGCCACAGAAATCCTGCAGTCGCTGCTGTGATTTGTGTCCATGTGACTCAGACGAATCCTCAGCTCACCCACACGCTGTCTGTCAGCACAGACAACAGATCACTCAGCGCTCGGAGCTCGGGTTCGATTCACAGCTCAGACGCACAAACACAGCTTCAGCCGCTCTTCATCACTCACTCACTCACTCGTCTCGTCCAAGCCTCTGAAAGCCCCGGGCACAAACACTTGCCCTGAACAGCAGATTTTTTCATTTTCTTTATTTTGAAGATGTTGCTTCTATTTTAAGACTAAGAGCCGGCGAGCAAAGAGGGATTCGACCAATCGCAGCCCGACTGAGAGAACGAAAACATGCTGATTTGAACACCAACACAACATCATATGAGCAGTGGAAAACTGGGCTTTCTTGAAGGATTGTCCACTTTATTCAGATTAAAACCACTTGAATGGTCAACATATCGTAATTACAAACATTTGCAGTAAAGTGGCGCACCTCAAAGAAATTCCAAATGTGTGATCATCTATATGTATTATCACACAGACCAAATGCAATCAAAACTCAAAGATCTATGTGCATGTGCTTATTCCTATTTAGAAATGAAACTGTTTTCAGTCGGTCCCTCAAAATATATATACAGGTGCATCTCAATGAATTAGAATGTCGTGGAAAAGTTCATTTATTTCACTAACTCAACTCAAATTGTGAAACTTGTGTATTAAATAAATTCAATGCACACAGACTGAAGTAGTTTAAGTCTTTGGTTCTTTTAATTGTGATGATTTTGGCTCACATTTAACAAAACCCACCAATTCACTATCTCAACAAATTAGAATATGGTGACATGCCAATCAGCTAATCAACTCAAAACACCTGCAAAGGTTTCCTGAACCTTCAAAATGGTTACACAATAGCCCATACAATCATGGGGAAGACTGCTGATCTGACAGTTGTCCAGAAGACAATCATTGACACCCTACACAAAGAGGGTAAGTCACAGAAGGTCATTACTGAATGGTTGGCTGTTCACAGAGTGCTGTATCAAAGCATATTAAGTGAAAAGTTGACTGGAAGAAATGGGGTAGGAAAAGGTGCACGAGCAACAGGGATGACCACAAGCTTGAGAATACTGTCAAACAAAGCTGATTCAAACACTTGGGAGAGCTTCACAAGGAGTGGACTGAAGCTGGAGTCAGTGATCAAGAGTCACCACGCCCAGACATCTTCAGGAAAAGGGCTACCAAGCCACTTCTGAAACAGAAACAATGTCAGAAGCATCTTACCTGGGCTAAGGAGAAAAAAACTGGACTGTTGCTCAGTGGTCCAAAGTTCTCTTTTCAGATAAAAGTAAATTTTGCATTTCATTTGGAAATCAAGGTCCCAGAGTCTGGAGGAAGACTGGAGAGGCACAGAATCCAAGCTGCTTGAAGCCCAGTGTGAAGTTTCCACAGTCAGTGATGAATTGGGCTGCCATTTCATCTGCTGGTGTTGGTCCATTGTGTTTTCTGAAGTCCACAGTCAACGCAGCCATCTACCAGGACATTTTAGAGCACTTCATGCTTCCTTCTGGTGACAAGCTTTATGGAGATGCTGATTTCATTTTCCAGCAGGACTTGGCACCTGCCCACACTGCCAAAAACACCAAAAGTTGGTTAAATGACCATGGTGTTGGTGTGCTTGACTGGCCAGCAAACTCACCAGACCTGAACCCCATAGAGAATCTATGGGGTATTGTCAAGAGGAAGATGAGAGACACCAGACCCAACAATGCAGATGAGCTGAAGGCCACTGTCAAAGAAACCTGGGCTTCCATACCACCTCAGCAGTGCCACAAACTGATCACCTCCATGCCACGCTGAATTGAGGCAGTAATTAAAGCAAAAGGAGCCCCTACCAAGTATTGAGTACATATACAGTAAATGAACATACTTTCCAGAAGGCCAACAATTCACTAAAAATGTTTCTTTTATTGGTCTTATGAAGTATTCTAATTTGTTGATATAGTGAATTGGTGGGTTTTTGTTAAATGTGAGCCAAAATCATCACAATTAAAAGAACCAAAGACTTAAACTACTTCAGTCTGTGTGCACTGAATTTATTTAATACACGAGTTTCACAATTTGAGTTGAGTTAGTGAAATAAATGAACTTTTACACGACATTTTAATTTATTGAGATGCACCTGTATAAAAAATAAAATAAATAAATAAATAATAATAATAATAATAATGCGATATAGCAACTTCACAAAGGTCAACAGCAGGTGGTTAAAATAATAAAAAATAAAAAAATATAATAATTAATCTTTTTAACATTTATGTATTTTCAGTTAATTTGTATTTAAGTTTTAGTTATCAAGTCAAATTAAGAGAAAAAAGGGGTTGATCTGGACACTCGCTAAAATAAAATAAGTTTAGTTTTATTTTATTTTTAATTCATTTTAATTTTTTTTATTTGAGAACGTTTCCAAAGCAACATTTCTCATTTTCACTTAGTTTTACTTGATAACTAAAACTAAAATAAACATGAATAAAAACATTTATAGACATGTTAAAAAAGGACAAAAACAAAACAATTACTAAAACATTAACTAAAATGAAAAAAAAAAAAAAATGAAAAAAAAAAACCGAAAAAAAAAAAAAACCACTTATTAACACTTATTTGGATTTTTTTATTATATACCTCTATAAGAAAAATATTTATTTTTATACTACAGCCCTGAAAAGTACACTTAAACCATGCTTAAAATGTCTAAACAAGACTGTATTAAATAAAATATCAAAAACAATTTTAGCATCAATACATATTATCAAACATGGACTAAATGTAATAAAAATTCAGAGCAACAGGCATGAGTTTATTCCTATTTTGAAAAGAAAGAAAAAAATAATAATTTTCTTTTACAAAAAAGCATATTTTATTTGCTATTCCCATATGAGTTTCCCCATCAGCCCCTCTTAAAGCTAAAATGATGAAAGAAAATCTTTAAAAGAAAATGCAATGCCTCTATAATATCGTCAACATTCAAAGAGATCTCCAGCAGGTGGCACAACGAAAGAGAAAACAAAATAACACTTGCTATAGGGCAAGTCATATACTTTCCTACAAATTTAAAAAAAAATACCACGTGTACTAAAAGTATACTTAAACTATGCTTAATGTCTGAAAACAAAATTAATATACTTAAGAATAGATGATAATATCATATAAAACCTGTATATGAAATAAAAGCAAGTGCCATTTATTTTAAAGGATGCACAACGAAGTTCCAATGGCTTGAAATAAATAATAATAAATCAACAGATCCAAAATGAAGAACTTGATGAGATATTTTGTATGTAATGCAGTGACATTTTGAAGTGAGACTTAAGTATCCCAATACTTTTGCAGCCAATGTATAATATTTTTTTTTATGCACACAATTAAATGCTAAACAGCATTGCATTAGTTATCATAGTAAATAACACAACACTAGTATTCATTTGCATCAGCCTTTACATACACAATGAATCTCTTTATCAAGCGTTGTGCAGCTAAACCGTCAGATTCAGCCATGCTAGAGCCCTTAATAGTGCGCCACCCTAAGACATTCACCGCACCCGTCCAGCCACCCCATTCAACATTTCCTGGAAGCATCACATGCCGCAGTAAACAAACACAAATCTGGCACATATCCGATGAATATTTCAAAAACGGTAACTTCTTTTATGGTTCAAGTCAACATCAAGAGAAGACTTCCATATGGACGTGAAAGCATAAATTATTACACACCCGAGTATGAAGCTGCATCTCAGCCAAGGAAGCAGACAGACCCGACGAGAAGCTCCTGCTCACAATATCCCGCATCCGATGTGCATGTGCCCAACGCTGTGTTCAATTCTTACATAAGTGGCCCCGGCCGTAGACCCTCATGTGTGACAAACCCCGCCCTCTGTTGACGAGGCGGCTAATTAGAAATCAACTAAATAAGCTGCTTTCACAGCATGATCGGCAACATGAGGACCAGAAGAACATTTAAGGCATACCGGGTGTTCATAGGATGCAGCCTTGTGTCAAAATAATCATATAGATCATATAATAATAGTATAGTATAGATGTAGACATTATAGATAATGACTAACCTCAGGATGCTCCAGTCACTCTAATAAGCAACCAAAACATTTAAATTGGATAAAAGATTGATTTTTTGACTTCCATACTAAACAAATCTCAACATGAAAATGAAAGTATTACCTATATGTAATATATAGATAAAAACTGAAAATAAATAAATGCATAAATAAACAAACATACAAACAGCAGTGTTCTTATTAACTAAAACAATTTACAACAACTAAAACTCATTTCCAGAAAATGAAATAAAATGAAACAAATATTAGATGAAAAACATAAATGAAAACTATAAATACTGCATTGGCAAGTAACTGAGATGAATAAGTACTAAAATTAAAACGAAATTAATAAATGAAAGCTATAGGCTATATAAATATTTAAGAAATCAAAAACTAATAACAATGGCAAATGCACATAATAAAATTATTAAAACTTAAACTAAAACTAAAATAAAAACTGAAAATAAAGGCACGGATAATGGCTTCAAAACGAATAACAGATTTACCCGAATAACAGTAAAAATATTCGGCAGACATAAACACATGTTTGCTGGAACAGCACTACATTAGTGAGGTCTACGGTTGTTAAGATTTGTGCAATAATAATGGCTAGTACTGCTTTGATAGAGTTTGTCACGGTTTCGTACAGATAATATCATGATGATCATTGCGTTTGTCTAACGAATGTGGTCTCCTAAGCAATAAACTATCCGCGCACTCCTTTTTTGATTGCTGCCTGTCAGTGCCGGCGACACAGTGTTGCCAGATATTGCTACAAATACAAACAACCAATCTCCTGAAAAATGCGCCAAAATAAGTTTAAATCTTGTATTTTGCAAATAGGATACAGAATCTCTAACCTCAACCTTCATCTTCCCACTTTATTAATGCCCTAATTACTTTGTTAACGCTGTTACATTAAGTATTAAAACAAGTCCAGCAACGCTTATAATAACTAGATCTGGCAACATGGAGCGGAGTGGAGGCTGCGTTTCTCGCAAGTGGTGCCTTCACTCCTGCGTTTCGCAGCTGCTGCGAGTCAGCCACATGAATTTATTCAGCGACATGATTTTAAATAATTTTTCATATGTTTTCAAATTTTATTTTTGAACAAGAAACATTTACGGAGGTCTGGTCCTCATAGCTGGCTATGGGCCTGGATGTGTAAAGTGAATGAGTGTAAACTATAGTCTATATGAATGAAATGAGCACAAATCAATAACCGCACTGGGATCTATGCGCGTCTCTCAGAAATCAGAGCTTTGTCTGGAGTTATATCAACTCGACAAAAATATCCTAAAAACGGTCCTAACTTCAAACTTTTTAGAAATCCAACTGTAAAAACGCATTACATTAGCCCTTTTCGTGAATGGCATTACATTTAATTATACAAGACGAAGAAAAGCGATGTTTGATCAAGGCTTTTGGAGGGTCCAAATGATTTGTTGCACTCTATTACAGAGCGCATCTGTTGATAAACTCGTAAATGATCACAGACTCCCGCAACACATGATTACTTAAAGTTCAAGCGAGCTTTATTGTCATTCTGCTATGAGTAGGCTACTGAACACTTTCTTTCCATTTCTATTTTTTTTTTCAGCTTCTTTTTTTCTACTAGTGCTCTTATTTAAGATTGTGGATGGTTGTCTCTTGTCAAATTTGTACACAAAGTTTCACTGTAAAATAAGAAGAATAAAGTTATTTTTCTTTTTTGATAAAGTTTTAAATAGAAGATATTTACAAAGTTATAATTTTAATTAAAAAAAAAATACTTTCTTTAGTTATACAAGGCATATTTGTTAAATAAAAATTACGAATCGAAAAGATTTGCATTTAAAATGGTATTTTCATGTAATTTTATGAACTTCCGGTTTAAGCCACGCCCACTTCCGGATCTATCCGAATACAGATACAGATACAAATAATTTTGAGATTGTCACAGATACAGATATAAATAATGGCTCCGCTGCACACCCCTAATTAATATATATATATATATATATATATATATATACACAGGTGCATCTCAATAAATTAGAATGTCGTGGAAAAGTTCATTTATTTCAGTAATTCAACTCAAATTGTTAAACTCGTGTATTAAATAAATTCAATGCACACAGACTGAAGTAGTTTAAGTCTTTGGTTCTTTTAATTGTGATGATTTTGGCTCACATTTAACAAAAACCCACCAATTCACTATCTCAACAAATTAGAATACTTCATAAGACCAATAAAAAAAAAAACATTTTGTAAGGGCGGTATTGGCACAGTGGTTAACCAGAAAAATTAAAAGTGGCACTTGATGTCCAAAAGGTTGCCGACCCCTGATCTAGTGCATGTAAACACAGACCAGCAAGATCAATACTAAGTGCACTAGATGGAATATAAGAATGCACCCCTAACACAGTACTTTTAGAAGCAGATGTAATACAACTATATTCCTATAGACAGAAAAAGCCAAAGTGTGTCTCCTTGTCGCTCCAACTGAAGCAGCTGTGGACTCACGTTGCTCTTAGCCTCCTCGCATCTCATTTATCTCACGTCAGTATAGCGGAAAGAAAAAAGCAGCATTAGTATCTTTTACCGGTTCGACACTTCAGAAGCCTGACGTGCGTTTCTGCATGCAAATGTGCTCCGTGAAGCTTCGCTCGAGTCTTAAGCAGATCAAAGCCGCTCTCAAACTCGCGCGGAGTCACCATGTGCAGTGCGGCGAGGAGGACGGAATCAGTATTCGGGACGCGAGGACAGAGGGAACGTGACAGGTTACACCAGGAAGCATCGACAGTCAAACATCTGCATCGGGAGGAAGGCTGAATGCAAACACACTCACTTGATGTAGCAGTCGCGGGTCTCTCTAGAGGACGACATCTCCCAGCCATTGGAGGGTCCCTGTGCAGACGGCCAACTCCCAGCGGCCTGCGGCGGACAGCAGGAGGACTTGATCCTCTGACTGCAAGACAAACACAAGACCACAGCGGTCAGGAGAAGACGACAGAGACGCTGCGATGAGGAGAAACCGTGTTTAGACTGCACTTCATACAACAGACCGTCTCAAAGCAGCTTCACAATAAACAGGAAAATAAGAGTGAGAATGTGGAAAAATTCATCCATCATCAAATGAAATTCACAATAGTTGTCATTATTCAGTGCTGATCCAATTCAGTAACTGTCAATGTTGCAAATTCAATGCAGTTTTAAAGTAGCTCTACTATATTGTGATTTGGCTTAATTCAGTACAAAAGCTGATTCAATTCAATTAAATAAATGTCAGAGTTGCAAAATTTAATCAATTGTGAAACTAATTCACAAGTGTCATTCTCCAGCTCAAATCAGTTCAAAAGTTGATCCCATTCAGTTCAATAACTGTCAAAGTTGCAAAATTAATCAATTATTGAACACATTCACAAATATTTAGCTCAATTTTGATTAAATTATGTTCAGTGTCAGTTGCAAATTTGATCAATTATGAAGCAAATTCAATTTCAGCTGTAAAGCAGCTCTACAGAAGGCAATAATTCATATTAATTCAGTTCAACATTGATTCAATTTAGTTCAAAAAGTGTTGATGTTGCAACATATAATTAATTGGTGAAACTAATTCACAGGTGTTATAAACTAGCTCAAATCAGTTCAAAGGTTGATTCAATTCAGTTCAATAACAGTCAATCTTGCAAAATTCAATTACAAAATAAATTCACAATAGTGTCATTATTCAGCTCAATTCAGTTCAATGTTGACTCATTTCACTTCAATAATTGTCAATGTTGCAAATTTCAATTATTAAATTCAATTCCGTTTTAAAGCAGCTCTACAGAAAATGTCATTATCCAGATTAATTCAGTTCAAAAGTTGATTCGGTTCAGTTCAATAAAGGTGTCAATGTTGCAAACTTCATCAGTTATGAAACAATTTCACAATATCATTATTATTCAGCTCATTTCAGTTCAATAACAGTGTTGACGTCACAAAATTCAATTATTAAACAAATTCAACTCGGATTCAAAACAGCTTGACTAAAGATAAGTGCCATTATTCAGCTTAAAACAGTTCAGTTCAATAATAGTGGCAATGTTGCAAAATTCAGCAATTATGAAATTAATTTACACTATTGTTATTCAACTCAATTCAGTTCCATGTTGATTCAATTCAGTTCAATAACAGTGTTAATGTTGCAAAAATGTATTAATTATTAAATACATACTAGCATCATTCCACCTAATTCAACTCAAACGATGATTCAGTTCAGTTTAAGAAAGTGTCAATGTTGTAAAAATTCATCAATTATGAAATGAATTTACTATATTGCGTTCAACTCAATTCAGTTCAGTGTTGTTTTAATTTATTTGAATAACTGTCACTGTTGCAAAATTCAATCAATTATGAAACTAATTTCCAATATTGCCGTTAGTCAGTTCGGTTCAATATTGATTCAATTCAGTTCAATAACAGAGTTGATGTTAAGTTCAATTATGAAACAAATTCAATTCAGTTTTAAAGCAGCTCTACTGAAGACAATAGTGCCATTAACATGGCTAAAACCAGATGAATACATTACTTTAAATGAGTCTACCCCCCAAGATTACTGCTATAAAAATGAGCCACGTCCAAAAGGTAAAGGAGGAGGTGTTGCTACAATTTATAGCAATATTCTCAGTATTTCTCAGAGGGCAGGCTTTAAGTATAACTCGTTTGAAGTTATGGTGCTGCGTATAACATTATCTAGAGAAACATGTGTTAGTGATAAATCCCCTGTGATGTTTGTATTGGCTACTGTGTACAGGCCACCAGGGCACCACACAGACTTTATTAAAGAATTTTCTGATTTTCTATCTGAGTTAGTACTGGCTGCAGATAAAGTCTTAATTGTTGGTGATTTTAATATCCATGTCGATAATGAAAAAGATGCATTAGGATCAGCATTCATAGACATTCTGAACTCTATTGGGGTTAGACAACATGTTTCAGGACCTACTCATTGTCGAAATCATACTCTAGATTTAATACTGTCACATGGAATTGATGTTAGTGGTGTTGAAATTCTGCAGCAAAGCGATGATATCTCAGATCATTATCTAGTCTTGTGTAAACTCCATATAGCTAAAACTGTAAATTCTACTCCTTGTTACAAGTATGGTAGAATCATCACTTCTACCACAAAAGACTGCTTTGTAAGTAATCTTCCTGATTTATCTCAATTCCTCTGCATATCCAACAGCGCAGAAAAACTTGATGATGTAACAGAAAC
The DNA here is from genome assembly GCA_039654775.1 of Spinibarbus caldwelli. Taxonomy (NCBI): domain Eukaryota; kingdom Metazoa; phylum Chordata; class Actinopteri; order Cypriniformes; family Cyprinidae; genus Spinibarbus; species Spinibarbus caldwelli. The sequence continues at coordinate 2,195,132 of CM077232.1, forward strand.
TATGGACTCTCTCTTTTCTAGCACTTTAGATACAGTTGCTCCTTTACGCTTAAGGAAGATCAAAGAAAACAGTTTGACTCCGTGGTATAATGAGCACACTCGCACCCTAAAGAGAGCAGCCCGGTGGAGTGCAGCTGGAGGAAAACAAAACTAGAGGTATTTCGTATAGCTTGGCGGGAAAGTACCCTATCCTACAGAAAAGCATTAAAAACGGCTAGATCTGATTACTTTTCGTCTCTTCTAGAAGAAAACAAACATAATCCCCGGTATTTATTCAATACAGTCACTAATTTAACGAAAAATAAAGCATCAACAGGTGTTGACATTTCTCAAGAGCACAGCTGTAATGACGTTATGAACTACTTTACTTCCAAGATCGATACTATTAGAGATAAAATTGTAACCATGCAGCCGTCAGCTACAGTATCGCATCAGATAGTGCACTATAGATCCCCTGAGGAACAATTCCACTCATTCTCTATTATAGGAGAGGAAGAATTGTGTAAACTTGTTAAATCATCTAAACCAACAACATGTATGTTAGACCCTATTCCATCTAAACTACTAAAAGAGCTGCTTCCAGAAGTCATAGATCCTCTTTTGGCTATTATTAATTCATCATTGTCATTAGGATATGTCCCCAAAACCTTCAAATTGGCTGTTATTAAGCCTCTCATTAAAAAACCACAACTTGACCCCAAAGATCTAGTTAATTACAGACCGATCTCAAATCTCCCTTTTCTGTCAAAGATACTAGAAAAGGTAGTATCCTCACAATTATATTCCTTCTTAGAGAAAAATGGTATCTGTGAGGAATTCCAGTCAGGATTTAGACCGTATCATAGTACTGAGACTGCTCTCATTAGAGTTACAAATGACCTGCTTCTATCATCTGATCATGGTTGTATCTCTTTATTAGTTCTACTGGATCTTAGCGCTGCGTTCGACACTATCGACCACAACATTCTTTTGAATAGACTAGAAAACTTAGTTGGCATTAGTGGAAGTGCCTTAGCATGGTTCAAATCGTACTTATCTGACCGCCATCAGTTCGTAGCAGTAAATGAAGAGGTATCATATCGATCACAAGTGCAGTATGGAGTACCTCAAGGCTCAGTACTAGGGCCGTTACTTTTCACGCTTTACATGTTACCCTTGGGAGATATTATCAGGAGACATGGTGTTAGCTTTCACTGTTATGCTGATGATACTCAGCTCTATATTTCTTCACGGCCCGGTGAAACACACCAAATTGAGAAACTAACGGAATGTATAGTCGATATAAAAAACTGGATGACGAGTAACTTCTTACTGCTAAATTCTGAAAAAACAGAGGTGTTAATTATCGGACCTAAAAACCCCACATGTAATAACCTAGAACACTATCTAACACGTGACGGCTGCTCTGTCAATTCTTCTTCATCAGTTAGGAACCTAGGTGTGCTGTTTGATAGCAATCTTTCATTTGAAAGCCATGTTTCTAGTATCTGTAAAACTGCGTTTTTCCATCTCAAAAACATATCTAAATTGCGACCTATGCTCTCAACGTCAAATGCAGAAATGCTAATTCATGCGTTTATGACCTCAAGGTTAGACTATTGTAATGCTTTACTGGGTGGTTGTTCTGCACGCTTGATCAATAAACTACAGTTGGTCCAAAATGCAGCAGCTAGAGTCCTTACTAGAACCAGGAAGTATGACCATATTAGCCCGGTTCTGTCAACACTGCACTGGCTCCCTATCAAACATCGGATAGATTTTAAAATCTTGTTAATTACTTATAAAGCCCTGAATGGCTTAGCTCCTCAGTACTTGAGCGAGCTCTTATCACATTATAGTCCTCCACGTCTGCTGCGTTCTCAAAACTTTGGCCATTTGATAATACCTAGAATATCAAAATCGACTGCGGGCGGCAGATCCTTTTCCTATTTAGCGCCCAAACTCTGGAACAATCTACCTAACACTGTTCGGGAGGCAGACACACTGTGTCAGTTTAAATCTAGATTAAAGACACATTTCTTTAACCTGGCTTACACATAACACACTAATACACTTCTATTATTCAAATCCGTTAAAGGATTGTTAGGCTGCATTAATTAGATCAACCGGAACCGGGAACACTCCTCATAACACACGATGTACTCGTTACATCGTAAGAAGAATGGCATCTACGCTAATATTTGTCTGTTTCTTTATTATTCTGTTTCTCAGTCCGTGTCCGGATCAGATGGCGCCGGGAGATGATGTCTGCGACCCTGACCGTCGGCGGAGGCCGGACACCTGGATGAGCCCCGGGGACATATCCCCAGTGAAGACCTCGACTTAAATACAATAAAACTTAAAATTAAACAAAATAACTATAATATAATAAAATACCTAACTACATAATACTATTATTGTTAGAAATTGCAACAATATAAAAATAGAAATATAATACATTTATACATTTAAAATTTAATTAATACAATAAGTAAAAAAATAAATAATAATATAAATAATATTATATTCAATAATGAAATGCCTTTAACTGAAAATTGAGTGTTTAATCTTATTATTATACATTACTGACACTCTATCCTCCAATTTGATACTGTTAAGTGCTTTGACACAATCTGTATTGTTAAAAGCGCTATATAAATAAAGGTGACTTGACTTGACTTGACATTATTTAGCTTAATTCAGATCAAAAGTTGATTCAATCCTGTTCAATAATAGTGTTGCAAAATTCATCAATTATAAATTATGATTCAGATTCAAAACAGCTCTACTGAACAGTGTCACTATTCAACGTAATTCAGTTCAATAAAAGTGCATGTTGCAAAATTCAATCATGAAACTAATTCACAATATTTTCATTATTGAGCTCAGTTCAGTTCAACGTTGATTCAATTCAGTTCAAAAACGGTGTTAAGGTTCCAAAGTTCAATTATGAAATGAATTAAATTTATTCAATTCTGTCTACAGAAGACAGCAGTCAGTTGTACTGTAAAATGAAATTGTTTATCATGCAGCCCTACTTCCAACTATATTGAATATTGCTGAATCCGTTTACTTTTTAATACTGAATGCAAAAAAAAAAAAATAAATAACACATATATGGAGTTTTTAGCCGTAGACTGTGGGCTTTGGGCTCTCTAAAGCTGCAGAATATCAACCGCTAACAGCCTGGACTTCATTTGTGACAGTGATTTAATTACTTTTATTATGTAATGCAATCATCCAAGCCTCAAGATTGTCATGCTTCAGTCTTGTACGCTAAGAGCCGTGAAATTTATCTAATGCTGAACTGCCGGCAGATTCCTTAGAAATCCTGATATCCAGTGGGCCGTTTGATCAAAGCCGTGTCAGACTGAGCTTCACATCATATAACAGTTCACTGCATGCCCACATGACTCACTGTATCAGTGTGGAGCTCAAGGGCAACATTTACACTAAAGTGCAGAATCCAAACACCCACCTGAAGTCAAACAGAAATACAGATGATGATCCATTGAAGCAAAACTGCTCCTTAGAATAAAAGCACTTGCCGTATGATTTAAGCCTTTAAAATTCAATTTAAAATTATATAGAGAATTTTTATTCATTATTATTGATGCAATTTTAGCTTTATATTTTTTATTACTTATTAATGTAATGTATTAATGTAATTATTTTTGCACCTGATGTAATTTTTATGAATCAATGTTGATACATTTTTTATATATATAGTAACTTATGAAATAAACAAACACTGATTATCATCAAAAAGTTGAACAATATCAACTATACTTTTTCAGCAAGGTTTTACACAATTTTAGTTTTATATTTTTTACTACTTAATGTAATGCAATAATGTAATTGATTAATGTAACCTTTATCAATCACTATTGCTAAAGAATTTAAAATATTTGATTACTTATTAATTCTCTCGCTCACACACACACTTTATATATGTAAAATAAAATAAAATAAATATACTCAGCATATCATCAAAAAGCTAAAAAATATCAGCCATTTTTTCCTCAGTGAGGTTATATCACCCAGACCTACTTCTGAAAGAAAATAAAAACTGAAAGCAATTTTTTTTTTTTTTTATATATATCGATTTTATATAATGATATCAGACAAAAACAGCAGGATGCAGACAGGAATATGATCTTAAATGAGCTGCAGTCAGTCAGAGAAACCTAGTAACTGAATACTAACTTATAATGCCATCAAAGACGTCTTCCTCAACTAATGGACACATTCAAGGGGAAAAAACTTTCGGCCATCTGAACCTCCTCATAGGGTGAATGACAAAATGCACTTTTAGAAGCTTTTCCGACTCGTAACAAGGTTTTTTGCATTTATTATTTAAACACACCTCCTGTAAGGAGCAACTGCACCATGATTATGTGCATTAGTCATGCAAGAAAGCACTGAAAACTCACAAACTGATTCATAATAAATGAACATTCAACCTACTGTTTTCTCAATATAGTCCTATATGCAGCAAAGTGTGTAATTTATTTATTGTTGTTATTACATATAAAAATTAAAAAAGTAAAAATAGATTATATATAAAAATGTATATTTAAAATGTTAATATATATTAATAATATAATTATACACATTTAAAACAATATATACATTTTGCATAAAATAAAACAATATGATTATTTATATGATTCCTTGTGCTATAGATGGCATCTCTTCTAACATAAGTCATCTCATTTTGCACAGATCTTCATTTTAAAGCATTGCCTGTGGCAATGTCTCATTTATGCACAGTATTATTCTGAAAACAAAATTATTCAGCAGCAAAAAAGCAGAGCCAGCTAATTGTGGAATGGATTTAAAACACAAGTAAAATGCATGACGGTCTTACTGGAGCTGCAAGCATTATCAAAATCATACCATTTTATCTTTTATTTAAACAACACTGTAAAAACTTTTAATATACAACTATAATGAGGTAAAACAAATAAACAAGCGTAAAAGGCTTGGGTTTATGTATACTGCAGATGTTTTAATGTACATCCTACAGGTGCAGATTCTGTATCTCACAGTCTGACCTGAACACCAGCAGTCCCTGCGAAGCCTATTTTTAGGACCATTAATATCTTTCCACTGTGACTTTATTCTCAAGACAATTAAACATATTTTCCCACCAAATTCTCATTACAAAGCTGGTGTGACATGTCTTGAGATGCTAATTCAAAAAAAAAAAAATAAAAAAAAAAAAAAACTGTACGACCTCAGAAACTTGGACCGCTATGATATTTTCCTTTGTATGGAAAATACATTCTGCAATTCTTTTTTTTTTTTTGCAGAAAAAAACAAAACAAAACAAAACAGTTTTGGAATGACATGAGGCTGAGTAAATGGAAAATAATTGCTGATTTCCAAAAAAAGGCCTAGTATTACCTGATATAAAAAAAATTACCAAAATTCTGACTTTGAAATCAGGATTATGCATAAAACAATGTCATGTCTGAAAACAGGCTGAGAATTGATCAAAGAGTTAAGAATGTAAACCGGAATCATGTGGTTTGTGTGTTTTTCTGCTGATTAAGGGAAAATACAAGACATCTTCACCTTATGCATTATCAAATGCAAAAATACATCAAATTTTGCAAAAGTGTGATGTGAAAGAGCAAAACAGACACTATTTTGAAATCAGCAGCACTAAATTAGTAAGAAACGAGTATTGCATGATGCAGGGTGATGTTATGTTTTTATTTTTAGGTGAACTATCCCTTTAAAAGTTTAGAAACCACTTTTAAACATGGACTTTATGCAATACTTTGCTTCCATGTGATTAACCAGAAGGAAGCATGTGTTGCATAAAGCACATATATTAAAATAGATGAAAAGTTTTAATAAGCAACAGATACTGAGATAAAGTCATCAGTTTCATCTTTAGAAAGCAAACAAAACAATTAACTCACAACGTCAAACGCCAGGTCTTCAGTACAGAACGACAGACGATCAAAACACTTGTCCATTTTCTCCAGCAGCAGCTTCATTAACTCGCTTTTCTCACCGATGTCTCGTCTTTAACTCCGTTTCATGATGGGGATTTTCAGCAGTAACCGAACCGGACGGAGAAACACAAGCCACTCAGAGAGCCATCAATAAATGATCACCGCGCCGTAGCCAAGAGCCGTCACACACTAGTGAGGGAACATCAGCTGCACAATTCATGAAGAGCACTAAACAGAGCAAGTGTTCAAATACCGTGGTTTATTCATGTTTAAAGGCGGCGTACGTTACAGCTTACTGTATATAAGTATGAAACTTTTGATTCTTATGAGGTGAAAACTGCATTGTGATTAAAAATAATTCAAACATCATGACTGAACTAGTGATTATCTACGGACTACACTGCTTATATCAAGCTAGATAGATGTGCATAGCTATCAGAGGCTAGACTGCTTTGCATTTGCATTGTAAAAAGTGACAAAAAAGCAATGTGAAAACATTTAAAGAGTAAAAGAGGAATATTTTATGACAAAACATGATGGACATTTCACAGCAGCTTCAAACACATCTATTATGAATCTAATCAGAACTCAAACTGAGTCAGGGTTATTACAGTAAATTCAAACTAAACCCATAATTATTCAAATAAATAAACACATACAATTTTCATTATATATATAATTTATATAAATTATAATTAAAATGTAAATTTTATTTCAGCAAGTTGCCAAGGAATCATTTCTCAGTTTCACTTCGTTTAACTTGGCATACCAATAACTAAAACTAAAATAAAAATAGAAGCTATACAGGCATACTGTTAAAATAATAATAATAATAATAATAATAAGTTAAAAAGAAAAATATAAAAATGAAAGCTAATTCAAACATTAATTTCAAAATAAATTAGTTAAATTAAAATTAAGATTAAATCAGGAAACAAAAATAATTCAGATTATTCATAAAAACAAGTAACGCTGATCTGAAAAAGTTGTGGTCTTATTTTTTGTTAGCAATAAACTGATATATTAGTTTGTGCCCATCATGTCTCAAATAAAAAGAGAGACTAATTCAATCAAGCAATTCTTCTAATGGATTATCCAAAATTATAATGTAATTAAATATATGAAGCAGCGTTCTCTTTTATTTTTTCATTCATTCATTCATTCATTCATTCATTTATTTATTTATTTATTTATTTATTATAAATAATTTTCGGTAATAAAAAAAAACTGAAATAAAATAATTACTACATCAACTTAAACTTAAAAGAAAATTAGAAATTTTGCCCTTGCAACTATCAAAAATAAGTTTAAATACTAAAATGACTAAATCTGAAATAAAAATGAATTAAAGCTAAATAGAAATGTTGATAAAATGACAAAAGCACATAAAAATTACTAAAACTTGAACTAAAACGAAAACTGAAAATTAAAAAATAAAAGCTAATTCAAAATATTAACAAATGCTATAATACTATTATATAAACAATACTAACACTGATGTAAAAATATGTGGTGATGTTTATGGTTACTATGGTAAATCATTTCTGTCATTTCCTTCAACTGATGACCTTATGAATTTTACCATACAGGTATATTTCACAATCCTTCTTGTTTTCACAGTCGTCTCATTTATGATAACAGCAGAGTGAAAGTAATTCCTTTTACGATCATCTTCAGGATTCACAGCACTGAAATGACTGATGTACCATAATATGTAAATGAAGCTGGTAAAGCAGGATCTGTTGCCATGGCAGCACAAGCGTCTGTCTGTCTGTCCGTCTGTCTGAGAGGAGAATGACAATCAAACGAATATCTAATAATTAGTAGCCTGACGTCTATCCCGCAGCAACAGTCAGTCAGTGTGAATCCCACAGAGAAACCGTCCAGTGAACAACAGGGATTCACTCTCTGACCGACAGCATCCTCCGAAATCAACCAAATCTTAACTAGCTGCTCGTCATTTCAAGATCAACAGCAAAACTAGTCAAACTACTAAAACTACTAACAAAAGTAGCTTTAACAAGGCAACATATTCATAAATCAGACGATAATAAGATAAGATTATTTCTCTTCACAATCACAAGTATTTATCTGGTACAAAAACACTGAAGTTCTCAGTTAAACAAGCTGTTCATTAAATGCAATTAAAAAATAATAATAATAAAAAATAAAAAAAACTCATTAATATAACCAAACTTAAAATACAGAAGCACACATCAGCATTTAAGTATATTTAATAGTGCATTTAGATATTTAATTGCATTTAGATATTTAATTGCACTATACAAAAGAATATGTAAAATTAAGTATTGTTTATCTCTCTGAATCATTTTGAATGAATCAATTAAATGATCCAATTCACTAAAATGAATCAAACATCAAAATTATATTAATTACACAAGGTTTTTTTTTTTTTTTCTTTTAAGATTGCTTTACTGTTTTTGCAAAAAGTCGCTTCTGCTCACCGAGGCTGCATTTATTTGATAATAAATACAGGAATGGCATGAAATAAAATAATTTTATTCATCAAGGACACATTAAATTGATCAAAAGTCAGAGTAGACATGCATAATGTTACAAAAGATTTCTATTTCAAATAAATGTTGTTCTTTTGAACTTTCTATTCATCTGTGAATCCTGAAAAATAAAATGCATCATGGTTTCAACAAAAATATGAATCAGCAGCAATTTAGCATATTAGAATGATTCCTGAAGGATCATGTGACACTGAAGACTGGAGTAATGATGCTGAAAATACAGCTTTGGTCACAGCAATTAATTACATTTTACAACATATTCACACAGAAAACTGCTACTTTAAATTGTAATAATATTTCACAATTTTCACAGTATTTTGGAGCAAATAAATGCAGCCTTGGTGAGCAGAAGAGACTTCTTTCAAAAACATACTTGTTCCAAACTTTAGCGTATACTACAGTATATAACATTATATAATTATGTGGGAAAACATTTCAGGATATCACATAATGCTGCATGTTGCAACAGAAAATGACGAGAAGTAGTGAAATGCCATTTTTGTTCCCATTACTTTAGCTAAAACACTTCAAAATTCCCTCAAACATACGCTGTGCTCATTTGCAGACAGATATCGATTTTTCAGCAGACGGAGGTAACGATTAGAGGCTGGTGTGATTGAAATAATGCCAATATATACTCTTACATAATATAATTATAGCATACACTGACATGATTTTCTATTCCCCCAATATTTACACAAAAAAACAAAAAAAAAACTCTCCTCCTTTACACTAAAGCCATCATTACACGGTCAACTGTAAAACAGTTTCCTCCTGGACAATAACACCATTATACAACCATAAATGTTTAATATCTTGGCCTGTGTCTGGTTGTAATTACTTCATCTTTTTGTTTGGCCGTTGAAGAGCCGCACAGAAGTAGGATTCCAGCACATGAACCTGATCGCTCATGTATGCGCAGCATCAATAATTCAGTCTAGTGCAGGAACTCATGTTCCTCCAGTCAGATCTCCATTCCACCGAACAGCCACACACACACACACACACACACACACGTCTCCTCCTATTCAACTAGGATATGTGTGAAGTTGTGTAAAGTGTTTTCCTTTTCATTTCTAATATCATTAGTGAGCACAGACTGAACGGACCCACACTCTGAAAACATCTGTAAAAATAGGGCAGAATATACTGTATAATTTGAAGGAATTTTTCTGTATTTATTTTTTACAGGTGTTTCACCTGTATTTTGAATTTCACACTTCACTGCATTGTGTTTTAGAGTTACCAGAAATGTCTGTAAAACTAATGGATAACGTTGTCCTCGCGCCTTCTCTCCTCCCGACGGGGGAGGGACGGGGCCCCTCGTCCCCGGCGCGTGCGTCGACCGGGGCGGACTGTCCTCAGTCCGTCTCCGACCGCACCGCGCCGCCAGGGCGGGGATCCGGCCCTCGTAAAGGGTGCTCGAGGTCCGCAGAGAGGTCGGCCACCCACCCGACCCGTCTTGAAACACGGACCAAGGAGTCTAACGCACGCGCGAGTCAAAGGGTGTCGTGTGTAATGAGCTGCCAGTACTTTTTCTGTTATTTTACGGATTTATTTTTTAGAGTGCAGAAAATGCAGACAGAATCACGGAATCCAGATATAAAAATGGAATTTACTGAATAATTTCACGGAATTCTGCAAAATTTGTGTGAATGAATCAAAAGTAGGGCTTCAGATTGTGATATGGACTAGTGTTAGTGAATATTAAACTGCAAAAGACTGCTTTTGAAATATGAAGTCTGAACATATGAACTTCATCTCCAGAGCTGCTCTCAGAGTCAGCCCACTAGATTATTATATTTGAGGGGGAAAAAAAAAAAACTATCATCAGATACACACGGATGATCTTTACTACACCCTGCCAAAATAAAATTTTGGGTTTACTTGAAGAAATGATGACAAATATATTACTATTGTATAATAGAATGTCCTTCTAAAAGTAACAATATTACAATTATTAAAGATTTATTTAAAGAATGACAATTTTATCTCCATGTTTTAATTTTAACAGTAAACCTCTGTCATGCAGCAACAAAATAAAAAGAGCTGTTAAATTTTCATTTGATTATATTTTAAAAGATTAATTTATTAATGGTTTATGACTTAATGACGATAATACATTTGTATTAAATCAAATCTAGAAAAATTAAAACTGACAACACAGATTTTCTTTTTTTTAAATAATAATGAAAATGTTTTTAGGTGCTTATTATTATTATTATTATTATTGTTGTTATATAAACAAATTGTAAAATAACTTTATTAAAGTTATGAATTTAATTGATTAATCATGCTTTTGTAATCAAACCACTATGCTTAATTACAAAAATTAAAACTGAAAACACAGAATTTGGGGGAAAAAACTTCTCAGGGCCCTAAAAATGTAATTTTTGTTAAACTTAATAAATTGCTGTTAAATTTTTTAAGCTTCATGATTTCCATCAATTAGACAATTAGAATCATGAGAAGAATTAAACACAAAAAAAAGAGGAAAAGTTTAAGAGACAACAATTTCTAAAAAGGTAAAATATTTTAAAGAGCCGTATTATTGTTACTTTTAATAAATTGTTAACATTTTATGAATTAAATTGATGAGACATGCTTAAAATGGAAAACATGGAATTTGAGGAAAAAAAATGATCTAATGGTAGAAAGCATTGTCAGCCGGTAGAGAACATTTATACTGTGGATTACGTTTTAAAATGAGACAAGAATAAAATAGTCTTCTCAAAAAACAGCCTCCCAAACTGGCACTTACAGTACAGACAGATTTGTTCAATATAATGACAGCGATTTAGCTGTCGCGTCGCTCGAGACACGATATCAGTAAAACCAGCACTAGCTTGTAGTAACTCATTTAGCAAAGCAATGCAAAGCAGAGGCAGATTAAACAGCAGCATGCAGGAGAGATGATGTAACCCACGGACAGATGGAAAAATCACAGCTCCATCTCAGAGGAAGACAGAGACGGTCAGGAGGATCGGCTGGGGAAATGACTCTGTCCTGCTTCTGCAAATGGGTTGTTGTCAGGTAATATGCAGCTCCGCTTCAAGAACACTTCACAGTCACGTCTGGAGACTAGTGTACTTCACTTAAGTGCTAATGATACCCAACCGTCAGGGACGACCACATCACTGAAACACGGATGAAAATAGCTTCAACTTAAAAATAAATTAAAAAAAAAATTCATGCATACAATCAAAATATACTGTAAACAATAACACCATAAACACACACAGTCCTGCATTGCTGAACACAGTTTTCAAATTTTAAAAAATTAAAAAAACAATTAAAGGTAGAAAATTAATTATTTATAATCCATGCAAAACTTTCCATGTTGCATGGAAAGATTGAAATGGCACATATATATTGGTTCTGGTCTAGTCTCCGCCTCAGACGTCATGCCCACGGACCGTTGGCTGAACGTCTGATGCATATGGCACACAAAAGTGGAAACACTTCAGGAGTTTCGAAGTCGTCATCGGATTGGTTGAATTATACAGGATTTCCGGGAGACGTGTGTGTCGCGTTCTTTAACATTCTGCCTGGAAACAAAGATGCCGTGGCGCCAAACCCCCTCACGAAAGAAGAAAGCCGTCGAGTTTACTACTGTGACGACGAGCACTTATCAGGACCAACTAAACGCTGGATTTTCAAAAGTATGTGAAATATTTTATAGTTCGCGGCATAGAATCTTTAAAATACGTCCGAGAGTTTTACACAATGGTCTGTTATTGTGGCGACATTTCCACGCCCCGAAACATGGCGCTGAACGAAACGAACTGTGATTGGGTGTTTGACCAAATGAAGAAAAACTCATTTGGAAGTTTTTAGAATTGCATGGAAAACAGTATGTAGAGTTATAGAGAGGCTCTAAAAGCTGCCAGGGCTGAGCATATCCACAAACTCATAGAAAATAACCAAAACAATCCCAGGTTTTTAATTAGCACAGTGGCTAGATTAACAAATAATCAGACGTTACCCGATCTAAATATTCCCTCACAATTTAGTAGTGATGACTTTATGAATTTCTTCACTGATAAAATACAGTAGATAGCATCAGAAATACAATAACAAAAGCAGAATCGACAGTGTCTTGTAATTCAGCTTCATTCATTGTGCCCAAAGAAAAACTGCAGTGCTTTACAACTAAAGAACAGGAAGAGCTAAATAAACTTATCACTGCATCTAAACCACCAACATGTTTATTAGATCCTGTATCCACTAAATTACTGAAAGAGTTGTCACCTGAAGCAGAAGAACCGCTTCTCAATATTATTAACTCATCGTTATCTTTAGGTCACGTCTCAAAACCATTCAAGCTGGCGGTTTATTACCATTCAAGCCTCTAATTAAGAACCCACAACTAGATCCTAGTGAACTGGCAAATTACAGACCCATTTCAAATCTTCCATTTATGTCTAAAATTTTAGAAAAAGATGTGTCTGCTCAATTGTGCTTTTTCTTGCAAAAAATATCTATGAAGAATTTCAGTCGGGCTTCAGGCCCCACCATAGCACATAAACCGCACTTGTTAAAATTACAAATGACTTGCTTCTTGCGTCAGACTAAGGCTGCATCTCATTGCTAGTTTTACTTGATCTTAGTGCTGCGTTCGACACCATAGATCATGATACACTCATAGATCAATTACAAAACTATTAGGGATGTGCAACAATGATCGAGTACTCGGCCGTGACAGCGATGATCGATCATGAAAACGATGATCGTGGCATTAACTGTTTGATTTTTACCGTAAATTTCTGCCATTTGGACATCAACTTGAGATAGTCACCACTGATAAGCTATTACTAAATATAATGTAGAAACTTTAATTTTCTGTAAAGCTGCTTTGCAATGATTTGCATCGTGAAAAGCGCTACACAAATAAACTTGAATTGAATTAAAATAAAAAACTGAATTACAACAACAACAACATCTGAATAAGTAAATAAATACATTTTCAAACGTACTATTTTTGTATTTTTGTGACAATTATTTGATTAGCAATCCTTTTTATTATTAAAATTTAATTAAACCATTAAAACAAAATACAGAAAAATTACAACAGCATTTCATCTGGCACTATTTTTGTATACATTTTAAATTGTTAACATTTTTTATTAATTTGACTGAGAAGTTAAGAAGTTAGAAGTTAAGAAGTTAAAAGGTATATGCAGATTTTGAATCTATTGGGAAGGTTAAGTTTAACCTCAACAGTTTGTGCAGCTTATTCAAGTGCAGATTGTTTTGTAAACCTGTCACAATGTAATGCAGACTTAAAAGAGTCTGTTATGGGAAAAATGGGAAAAACTACTATTTTTAACCCATAAATAAGTGTTGTAATTAATTTCCCATGCAAAGAGGTCATTTAAACAGAAGCCATCAGGAAAAAATGCCAAACAGAGGGTGGAAAGTGATTGTGTACAGTATAAATGTCAAGTTCTAGGGGGAAGTCGTGGCCTAATGGTTAGAGAGTTGGGCTAGTAACCTGAAGGTTGCCGGTTCGATTCTCACACCGGCAGGAATTGAAGGTGGGGATTGTGAATGAACAGCACTCTCTCTGCCTTCGATACCATGACTGAGGTGCCCTTGAGCAAGGCACCGAACCCCCAATTGCTCCCCGGGCGCTGGAGCAATGGCTGCCCACTGCTCCGGGTGTGTGTTCACGGTGTGTGTGTGTGCGTACTGTTCACTTGGATGGGTTAAATGCAGAGCACCAATTTCGAGTATGGGTCACCATACTTGACAATACATCACGACTTTCACTTTCACATCAGTTTTGAATACTAAAATTTAATTAAACCATTAAAACGGTACCCAGAAAAATAAAAATGAGGGGAAAAAGTGGAATTTGGCAGAATTTTTTAAATAGATTTTATAGGACCCTACATGAACATAAAAAGAAAGATTTTCAATTTTTTTTCCTTCCATAAACAATTTTGATCCATATTTCTAATATAAAATTAATTTGATTTATAATCAACATTTTTTATCCATCCATCAGCTTTTTTTATTTCACTGTGCTTGTCACAATGCATTCTGGGACTGTCTTTTCCATAAAGCACACATGTGATGCTGCCTTTTATTTATTTTTTTTGCTAAAATGAGGTATAATTATGCTGCCTACTATTTGGAACAGCGTTCCATGTCTGGAAGAAGTCCATGATGCCTTAAAATGCCACCTACGTAGGCAGCACATTACATTTGGAACAGTGCAACATTTTCTAAAACGATAAATTTAAGACTTTAAATAAAGCCTCATATTACATAAAATCTGCATTTCAATCTTCAACCATAATATTTAAATGCATCTTGGAAGCACTGCAGATAGCGGCGCGGCGGAAGCGACTGTGATACTGACAGTGATTACAGCGCTAGAGAAACGCCGGCAGCCATTCACCCTGTTATTTGAGAGCTTCATCAGAGGTGGATGGTCCAGCTGGGGAACACCGCTAATAACACACAGCGGCGTTAATGAACGCTTCACACGTGCATACTCCACTGTAACTGACACCTGTGGCTCATCACGTCAAGTGCTGCTCAGAAAACACAAACGCTACTGTTGTGTTTTAATTCAGCATCTAAAACGCAGATTTCCCACTGCCTTCCCATTATGGCGGAATTAGCATAATCACGAGTTTCTGTCATTTACTCGCCCTCGTGTTGCTCCGAACCTGTGTGATTCTTTCTTTCTCCTGTGGAACACAAAAGATGATATTTTGAAACATGTCCGTTTTATTTATTTTTTTTTGGTTCATACAATGAAAGTCAATGGGGCCCAATATTGTTTGGACCCCTAATGTTTTTACCAAAACTGAAAATAAACAGAAATTGTTTGTTTAATCAATTATTTATTTTCGGAGTAAAAATTGTACATCAAATTTTATTCAGTGTAAAAAAACAATATAAAATATCTATACTAAAAACAACTCTTCTTGAAATAAATGAACATTAACTGAAATATAATACACAAAAACTTAAACTTATTTCAACTAGATGCCAAGGAAGCATTTCTCATTTTCATTTAGATTAACTTGACGTAGTAAAATAACTAAAACTGAACTGAGAAAACTGAAATTAAAAAAAACTATGCATTTAAAAATAATAAATTCTTTCAAAATAATTATAAAAACTATTTTAGTATTTATAATAGTATATCAGTGTAAAAAATATAACATTGTTCTAAACATCTACTATTGTTTTCCACAGAAGAAAGTCAGAACAACATGCAGGGGAGTAAATTATGTGAAAAACTTATTTTGTGGTCAACTATCACTTTCATGTGCTCAAACTTTGAAACTGTTACTGTGTAAACATTCATTACAGAATCTATGAGTTGTCTTTAAGTGCATGACAATAATTCACCTCTATATACTTTGAACAAAAGAAGGAATTCTGATTGGATTAATCACATTCAAATCTTTTAATAAATGCAATTATTTATTGCACATCTGCATCATTTATCATATTGTGTACTGTCTTAGGTCTAAAACACTTGCTATGCAAATACATCAGAACAGCTGCTCTAACTACACAAGCACAATTTCACACACTAGCTATGTTTGCATCCAAAGTTGTGAAAAATTGGAATATAGCATAAAACATTAATGAAAAATGGAATATTGCATAAAATGTGCAAAAATGGAATAGGGCCTATTGCATAAAACATGCAAAAAAAAAATGGAATATTGCATGAAACATTTGAGGAAAATATTGAAATACAGTATAAAACATCTGCAGAAAATACTGAAATATTGCATAAAACATTTGTGAAAACGTAATTTTTTTTCGCACTTTTTATGCAATATTCCATATTGCATTAAACATTTGAGGAAAATATTGAAATACAACATAAAACATCTGTAAAAAAAAAAAAATTGGAATATCAAATAAAACATTTGCAAATAAAGCGCCGTTTCAATACCATGTGTTCAAGACAACAAAATCTTTACCTATGTGAAGAAAAAAAACAAAAAAATAAATAAAAGGAATATCGCATAAAAAGAGGCATTTAAAAAAAAAAAAAAAAAGTGAATAAAGTAACTTTCCATCCCATGTTTTCAAAAGAATAAAATCTTCACTTCCTGAGAAACTGGTGCAAGTATCAGTAATTTATTCTGTAAATGCGTTTCCATCATAGTTTATGCATAGTTTGTTTTCTTACCATTCTGGCTCAACTGAGTGCAAACAGTACATTTTTCATTTGCATTTTGCAAAGATTTTATATGTATCTTGGCATTTCCATCCAACATTTTTTATGCAATATCCCAAAATTCACATAAAATTATATGAACGGAAACGTCTCGGTTACGTATGTAACCCTCGTTCCCCTTTCAGTCGGTCACTCCGAGTCACGTCGGATGACCGACGAAATTGGGATCTCGCCAGAGAGACCAATCCACTTCGAGTGTAACTAAACGAGCCAATGGACATTGGCATGCGATTATTGCATCCAGCTGCCGCTGATCACAGCGTGAGCATAAGAGGCAGCTGATGCACCGCATCAATTATCCTTTCGCTTCGGAGCCGAGCGGTAGTGGTTAAAGCTACTGCTATCCCTTCCAAGAGAGTGTTCTGCGAGCGAGTGCGGGCGTTACGGCGCGGCAGCGGTGGTCACGGTGTCCGGGAGAGAAAGATCGTCTTCCTGCTGACAGCCACACTAGGAGTGTGCGGTGGCCAGCTCCCCTGCGTGCTTCAGCACTAAAAGAGCATTTCTCTGAAAGAGCAATTTCTCTAAAAGAGCAACACGGGTGATCGCGTCTTTTTAAAGATGTCTTTTCACCCGTGCGTTTCTGGGTGTGGTCGTTTCCTGGCGCCTCAGGACGGTCACGATCGCTTCCTCACGTGTCTGGGCATTCAGCACGCTGAGGTGGCTTTCGTGGATGGTTCATGTTCTTCTTGCGGGGACATGACCATCTCGGAGTGCGACTCTGCTATGTCAAACATGGCAGAGTCCCTCTGCCTGCCGTGATCCGGCGTGCACACTGGATCCGGTGGAGTTAGAGGTGATTTGAGGATTACGGCGAGGGCTTCCCCAAGTGGAGCTCCTCACCCCTCAAGCACTCCGCAGCCGGTGGAGCTGCCGAAGGAGCGCGCTGGCCACGCGTTTCCTTCGGTGCCCCCTCTGACGACCAGATGTCGATCACCGCATCGGAGGGCGGGCCCTCTCTCTCCGGGGATGACGACCCGGCTGCGTTGCCCCCTTCGGGTGTGGTAGCGTTGTCCGTGCCAGACCCAGAGATGACGGCTATGCTTTCCCGGGCCGCCGAGAATGTCGGGCTCGTGTGGAATCCTAAAAAGCCACCGTGTCCCGATCCTTCGAGGCTGGGCGAGTGGTTCCTCGGTGGGGGTGGCGCTGGTTCTCAGCGCCCCCCTCCGGTGCCATTCTTTCCGGAAGTGCATGAGGAGCTGACAAGATTGTGGAGGGCACCTTTCACTGCCCGAAACACATCTTGTAGTTCTTCCGCTCTCACCACCCTCGTTGGTGGAGCCGCTTTGGGGTATGCGGGCATCCCCTCGGTGGAACGGTCTGTGGCCATGCAACTGTGTCCAACAGCCGCTTCCACCCTGCGGGGTGATCCGTGTCTCCCCTCACGGGCCTCTAAGTATTCGTCAGGTCTAACTGGCAGTGCTTTAGAGCCTGTGGGGAGGCGGCTTCCGCCCTCCACGCTATGGCGTTGCTGCAGGTCCACCAGGCCAAAGCACTGAAAGACCTGCACGAGGGTGGTCACGACCTGGCGGTTCTACATGAGCTGCGTGCTGCGACGGACCTCGCGCTACGAGTGACGAAGGTGACCGCACAGTCTCTGGGTTGTGCGATGTCCAGGAGCGCCATCTCTGGCTGTGTCTCGCTGACATGACGGGGCAGGAGAAGGTACTCCCGTGTCACAGACCGGCCCTTTCGGCGACGCTGTCGAGAGCTTTGCCCAGCAGTTCTCGGCAGCCCAGAAGCAGACTGAGGCAAACACATCATGCGCCGGAGGAAACCTGCTGCTTCCACCCCGGCTGCAGCCACTCAGCCTGCTCGTCGCCGTGGGCGCCCCCTGCGGCCGTCCCCGCTCCCGCGCAGCCGCAGCAGCCTTCACCAGGCAGCGTCGTGGAGCCGGTCGCAGGCAGGACGCCCAGCCCGTCCAGGCCCCCGCCAAACCTGGCGGCAAGCGCAAGTGCAAGAGGCCCTGAGACGGGCGACCCAGAGATGGAGGAGACCGCTCATCGGGAGATGGTGACTGCACCACTCCCTCCCCCGGAGGAGGGCCGGGTGGAGTATCTTTTGTTCATTTTGTTCCGCCGCTGGCCCAGCAGCCAGCGGTACCCAAAACATCAGTAAAGAGCGGTCTCCTCAATCTCCGGGTCTCAAGAGGAGGAGAGTGGTGATCCGTGCATCACAGGATCACTTCCCTCCTCCTCTCTCGCCAGCAGGCAGCGGGTGGTTGCCCAAGAGCA
Organism: Spinibarbus caldwelli; assembly: GCA_039654775.1. Taxonomy (NCBI): domain Eukaryota; kingdom Metazoa; phylum Chordata; class Actinopteri; order Cypriniformes; family Cyprinidae; genus Spinibarbus; species Spinibarbus caldwelli. Next base: position 2,214,066 of record CM077232.1, read on the forward strand.
CCCCTCCTGCCCATTCGTGGAACCAGGTAAGGGCAGTAGCACTCCAGTCCCCGCTTCAAGTCGTCAAACGCAGGGCTGTCACAAGCCCCAAGCCGGGTTCCTGTGTCTCCTCCCATGCGAGGAGAAATCAGGTGAGTGCTACACTACACACCCAGACCCCGCCCCCTGCCGTCACAGGCCAGGCCGTCACAGGCCCTGGGGCCGGTCCCTGTGTTCCACCTCGCTGCCCCACCGCGGGCATGTCGGTGGGCCCGTTGGCCCCGCTGGTGCGGTCTCTCGGAGCCTGGTTAGCGCTCCCCAGCCCGTCCCGGTGGCTCCTGCGGACCATCAGACTCGGCTATGCGATTCAGTTCGCCCGGCGTCCCCCCCAAGTTCAGGGGCATCCGGTACACTTCAGTCAAAGCCGTCGATGCCCCTGTCTTGCTCGCGGAGATTGCAGTCCTACTGGCGAAGGATGCAATAGAGCCGGTCCCTCCAGCCGATATGAGGTCGGGGTTTTACAGCCCTTACTTCATTGTGCCCAAGAAAAGCGGTGGGTTACGACCGATCTTGGATCTGCGAGTTTTGAACCGTGCACTTCACAAGATGCCGTTCAAGATGTTGACGCAGAAACGCATTCTTGGATGCGTCCGTCCCCTAGATTGGTTTGCAGCAATCGACCTGAAGGACGCGTACTTTCATGTTTCGATTCTCCCGCGAGACAGGCCATTCCTGCGATTCGCGTTCGATGGTCGGGCATATCAGTACAAGGTCCTGCCCTTCCGGCTGTCCCTTTTCGCCTCGTGTCTTCACCAAAGTCGCAGAGGCGGCCCCTTGTTCCCCTGAGACAACGGGGTGTGCGCATTCTCAACTACCTCTACGACTGGCTCATACTTGCACAGTCTCGAGAGCTGTTGTGCGCACACAGGGACCTGGTGCTCAGGCACCTCAGCCAGTTGGGCCTTCGGGTCAATTGGGAAAAGAGCAAACTCGTGCCAACGCAGAGGATCTCTTTTCTCGGCATGGAGTTGGATTCGGTCAACCAGACAGCACGCCTCACCCAGGAACGTGCTCAGTCGGTGCTGAACTGCCTCAAGACTTTATCAGGCAGGACAGCGGTCCCACTGAAACTCTTTCAGAGGCTCCTGGGGCATATGGCTGCAGCTGCGGCCATAGTTCCGCTCGGTCTGCTCCATATGAGACCGCTTCAGCACTGGCTCCATGATCGAATCCCGAGGTGGGCGTGGAAACGCGGTACTCACCGGGTTCAGATTACACCGGCCTGCCGCAAGACCTTCAGCCCGTGGTCAGATCCTTCGTTCCTTCGGGCAGGAGTGCCCCTGGAGCAGGTATCCAGGCATGCTGTGGTTTTCACGGATGCCTCGGCCACCGGCTGGGGTGCCACGTACAACGGGCACGCAGTATCAGGGGTTGGACGGGCCCCCTTCTGCGTTGGCATATCAATTGCCTCGAGTTGCTGGCAGTACGCCTTGCCCTGTGCCGCCTCAGAGGGCGCCTTCGGGGCAGGGACGTTCTGGTCCGTACGGACAACACTGCGACCGTTGCCTATATCAACCGGCAAGGCGGTTTGCGCTCCCGTCGCATGTCGCAACTCGCCCGCCACCTCCTCCTCTGGAGTCAGAAGCATCTGAGGTCCCTTCGTGCCATCCACATCCCAGGAGTGTTCAATCAGGCGGCCGACGAGCTGTCTCGAGCGGCACTTCCTGGGGAGTGGAGACTCCATCCCCAGGCGGTCCAGCTGATTTGGAGTCGGTTCGGAGTTGCTCAGGTAGACCTGTTTGCATCTCCAGAAACCACCCACTGCCAGTGGTTCTACTCCCTGTCCGAGGCAACGCTCGGCACGGATGCACTGGCACACAGCTGGCCCCAGGGCTTGCGCAAGTATGCGTTTTCCCCAGTGAGCCTGCTAGCACAGACATTGTGCAAGATCAGGGAGGACGAGGAGCAGGTCCTGTTAGTGGCTCCATATTGGCCCAACAGGACCTGGTTCCCGGAACTCATGCTCCTCGCGACAGCCCCTCCCTGGCCGATTCCTCTGAGGAAGGATCTGCTTTCTCAGAGACGGGGCACCCTCTGGCACCCGCGTCCAGACTTGTGGAAACTTCATGTGTGGTCCCTGGACGGGACGCGGAGGTTCTAGGTGACCTGCCCCAGGAGGTAGCGCTCACTATCGCTTCAGCACGAGCACCGTCCACAAGACGGGCCTATGCGCTGAAGTGGAACCTGTTCGTCGAATGGTGTTCCTCTTACCAGGAGGACCCCCGGAGATGTTCGATCAGAGCCGTGCTTTCCTTTTTGCAACAAGGGTTGGAGCGTAGGCTGTCCCCCTCCACCCTTAAGGTATATGTTGCTGCTATTTCTGCCCACCACGACCCCATAGAGGGGAGGTCGGTGGGGAAGCACGATCTGGTCGTCAGGTTTCTTAGGGGGGCCAGGAGGTTAAATCCTCCGAGGCCTCCCTCCCTTCCCTCTTGGGATTTGGCTTTGGTGCTAAGAGCCCTACAAACTGCCCCCTTTGAGCCATTGCAGTCAGTCGAGTTGAAGTTTCTTTCTATGAAAACCCTACTCCTGACTGCATTGGCCTCAATCAAGAGGGTGGGGGACCTGCAGGCATTTTCGGTCGACGAATCGTGCCTTGAGTTTGGGCCGGCTGACTCCAGTGCAACACTGAGGCCCCGGCCCGGCTATGTGCCCAAGGTTCCTACCACGCCCTTCAGGGACCAGGTAGTGAGCCTGCAAGCGCTGCCCCTGGAGGAGGCAGACCCAGCCCTAGCTTTGCTCTGTCCTGTACGCGCACTGCGTCAGTACGTGGATAGAACTCAGAGCTTCAGGACCTCAGAACAGCTCTTTGTCTGTTACGGAGGACAGCAGAAGGGGAAGGCTGTCTCCAAGCAGAGGATGGCCCACTGGATAGTGGATGCCATCACCTTGGCCTACGAAGCACAAGGTGTGCCCTGCCCGCTCAGGTTGCGTGCTCACTCCACTAGGGGTGTCGCATCGTCCTGGGCGCTGGCTCGTGGTGCCTCGCTAGCAGACATCTGTAGAGCTGCGGGTTGGGCGACTCCCAACACGTTCGCTAGGTTTTATAGCCTACGTGTCGAACCGGTTTCCTCCTGTGTTCTCACCTCAAACGGGTAGTGGCACTGAGAGGGCCGGCTCAGAGTCGGCTTGCGGCGTCCTTACGCCTAATTCTCCAGAGAGTTCCTTAACCAGGCAAACCCTGTTGAGTCCTCCAGCACTCCGGCGTCCGGACACGGCGGAGCGTCCGGCGCCAGGCCTTCAGCCAATGAATTCTTGAAAACTGGTGCGAGGCTAGTGCCCATATGAGAGACCCTGTCGGGATCCCATATGTGTATTCCACGGTATTCTTATTAGAGCCGTGTTTCCCCTGGCGGACCACGTTCTGCCATCTCTAAAGATGCAGCCTGAGCCATCTCAGAGACTTCCATGTGCAAAAGGGCCCTCTGGGTTACTTCACATGTTTGAATGTCACTTAAACCCCCTTTGGGAGGAGGTGACTCCGCAGTGTGCCTCTTCCAAGTGGAAGGGCACGCTTCCCAGTGTTATCCTAGTCCTACTGTTTGGGTTGCTCAAGGAACACCAGTAGTTGACCTTCTCTGTGTAGAGCCCGGTCCTATCGTCTGCCTTATAGGAAGGGTCAGGAGCCCTACACAGGGCACTGGAAGGGGCAGCTCCTGTGGCGCTTTGGTAGGGATCCCAATTTCGTCGGTCATCCGACGTGACTCGGAGTGACCGACTGAAAGGGGAACGTCTCGGTTACGTATGTAACCCTCGTTCCCTGAAGGAGGGAACGGAGACGTCACGTCCCGTCGCCACAGTCGCTGTACCACCGCTGAGCTGCCGGGTCGCCGGCTCGGCTCCTCAGCGAAAACATAATTGATGCGGTGCATCAGCTGCCTCTTATGCTCACGCTGTGATCAGCGGCAGCTGGATGCAATAATCGCATGCCAATGTCCATTGGCTCGTTTAGTTACACTCGAAGTGGATTGGTCTCTCTGGCGAGATCCCAATTTCGTCGGTCATCCGACGTGACGTCTCCGTTCCCTCCTTCAGGGAACGAGGGTTACATACGTAACCGAGACGTTCCCTGATGGAGGGAACGGAGACGTTATGTCGTGACGACATAGGGGATTTACTTGGAAGCCCCAATCATCTCTGACTTTAAGAGAAAACGCCAATGAATATTGGCTAGTGGATTTTGCATACCTGAGCCACTCCCAGCCCTCGCGGGTATAAATAGGCGGCAGGTGCATCCACTCATTAGGTTTTACGCTGAGGAGCCGAGAACGAGTCCCTGGCAACCAGCGATGGTTCAAGATTGTGGCATGGGGACATAACGTCTCCGTTCCCTCCATCAGGGAACGAGGGTTACGTACGTAACCGAGACGTTCCCTATCTGTCGCTCACTACGAGTTATGTCGTGACGACATAGGGGTCCTATGGAAAGCGCCACAACCTGAACCCCGTCACAACCTTGTGGCATGCAGATGCTGACAAGCGAGCGCGTGACAGACAAATGCCATCCAAAGGTCGCAACCTTCCCATCGCCCCAGCGCAAATTCGTTAACCTTGGTGCCCGCAGGGACCACTGAGTACATCGCTGCTGGAGATAGCCAAGCCGCTGTTCCTTTTCCCACAGAAGTCGGAAGGGATTTCGACCTTCAATGAAAGATAGCTTCAAGTCTTTCCTATTTGTTGTTACAGCTTGGCAGTAACGACGGGGAAGCGAGCCTTCCGGAGAAGGGCGCTACGGAGGCCACATCCTGCCCGAAGGGAGGTAACCTAGGGTAGGGAGGAGAGCTGCCAGCAGGGCCTGACAGAGGCTCTGTCAAGGGAAGACACGGGTTTACCGTGAGGGAAACCTTACCGTGGAAGAATACACATATGGGATTACCCGAAGGGAATCAAGCCATACGGACACCTAGCCCAGTACAGGGGCTGACCAGAGACCCGGGCGAGCTAACACCAGTACTGGGCCTGGCGTCAGACTGCTCCGCCCAGTCTGACTGCCGGGGGTGCTGGAGGAACTCCACCAGGGTTCGCCGTCCGGGGAACTGAACTGGTGGAGGAAAAAGGCGCTCGTATCCCCGGGTGAGGGGGAATGGCGCAGCAAGCGTGACACCGGCCAGCTCTTCCCGCCACTTACCTGTTACCCAACACAAGGGAAGAAACTGGCTCAACGCGGAGACTGTAGAATCTCGCGAAGGTGTTCGGTGTCGCCCAGCCCGCAGCTCTACAGATGTCTGCCTGAGAGGTGCCGTGCGCCAGCGCACAGGAGGAGGCAACACTCCGTGTGGAGTGAGCCCTCACCCCCAGGGGGCACGGCTCGCCTTGAGACTGGTACGCCAAGGCGATGGCATCCACTATCCAGTGGGCCAACCTCTGCTTGGAGACAGCCTTCCCTTTCTGCTGACCTCCGTGGCAAACAAAGAGCTGCTCAGAGCTTCTAAAGTTCCGGGTGCGGTCCACGTATATGCGCAGTGCTCTTACGGGACACAGCAACGCCAAGGCTGGATCTGCCTCCTCCAAGGGCAGTGCTTGCAGGTTCACCACCTGATCGCGGAAGGGCATAGTGGGAACCTTAGGCACACAGGGAGAGCTTGCTCTTTTCCCAGTTGACCTGAAGCCCCAGCTGGCTAAGTGCCGGAGCACTGGGTCCCTGTCATCACACAACTGTTCTCGCACGCGGGCCATGCTCGAGATAGTTGAGGATCCTGATGCCCACTTCCCATAGCGGGGCAAGAGCGCCCTCCGTGACTTTCGTAAAGACACGGGGGGACGGGGACAGCCAGAAGGGGAGAACACTGTACTTCCCTGCCTGACCCTCGAGCGCAAACCGTAGAAACGACCTGTGTCGAGGCCATATCGAGACATGAAAGTAAGCATCCTTCAGGTCGACCGCTGCAAACCAATCCTGGGGCTAGGTGCATCCAGGATTGGCCAAAGGCCACCGCCTTTCTTGGGTACGATGAGGTAGGGGCTGTAAAACCCCTGCCTCATCTCGGCTGGAGGGACAGGCTCGATTGCATCCTTTGCCAGGAGGACAGCAATCCCCTCACTCAAGACAGGTGCGTCTTGGTCTGCCACCGAAATCTCGAGAACGCCGCTGAACTTGGGAGGTTGCCTGGCGAACTGAATCGCATAGCCGAGTCGGATTGTGCGAATGAGCCAGCGGGACGGGTTGGGCAGCGCAAGCCACGCCCCCAAACTCCGTGCGAGTGGCACCAAGGGAACAATCGACATACCCGCGGTGGTGCAGCGGCAGGGAGTTGAGCTGGATAGCCCAGAAGGCATCGCGTTCTGACCGATCACAGCAGAACTCCCCGCATCCCCGGAGGGACTGGCCAGAGATGCGTAGAGAGGCATTGCGTCTCCCAACCGCAACTTCTTGGCTACTGGTAAAAGAGAGGGGGCTCGTGGGCGAGAGTGAGGAGGCATCGCGTCGCTCATTGTCGACCCACGAACCTGAGGACCCGGAGGAAAAGGAAATTGCTCTTTCTTTGACAATGTGGGTACCGCTGGCCCTTCAGCCAGCGGCGGAACAGAAACAGAAGATTCTCCACCCGGCCCTCCTCCGGGGGAAGGAGCGGCGCTGTCCTCGCCATCTCCCAAGAAAGAGCAGCTTCCCACCTCTCCGGGTTGCCTGTGTCAGGGCCGCTTTATCACCTCCCTGGGTGACTTAGGGGCCGGCTGGGACACAGGGGGTGCTGTGCTCCTGCGAGAGGCTCAACGCACCGGCCTAGGTGTTACCTCAGCACGGGGCGGAGCGGCTCTGGGGGACACAGGAGGGTGCCCACGGCAACAAGCAGACCGGGGCTTGCCCTGCAGCGGAGCGGTGGCAGATGACGCATCACGCCGGGGCAAGATGTGTTGGATGGCCTCGGTCTGCCTCTGTACTGCCAGAGAACTGCTGGGCACAGTCCTCGACAGTGTCGCCGAACAGTCCAGCCTGGGAGACAGGAGTGTCGAGAAAGCGCACTGTCGACATCGCTCGTCTCAGCAGGGCTGAACCATAGATGGCGCTCTTGGACCACAAGTGTGGACATCGCCTTCCCGAGGGACTGCACTGTGACTTCCGTTGCCCGTAGGGCACAGTCAGTCATCGAGCACAGTTCCTGCTTCAACCTCGGGTTGGTACTACCCTCGTGCATTTTAATGCCTTGGCTTGGTGTACTCGCAGGATAGCCATGGCATGCCGAGCAGAGGCAGCTTGGCCCGCAGCACTGTAAGCTTTGACCGTGAGAGCGGTCGTCAGCTTACAGGCTTTGGACGGGAGACGAGGACGATTCCGCCAAGTGGCGGCGTTTTGCAGGCACAGGTGCACCGCAACCGCACTCTCCACCTGGGGAATGTCAACGTACCCCCTAGCCGCCCCGCCATCGAGGGTAGCGAGGATGGGGGAGACAAACGAGCCGCTTCTGGCCGTAAAAAGGGGCCGTCCACAACTTCATCAGCTCCTTGTGCACTTCCGGGAAGAAAGGGACCAGGGCAGGGCGTGGTCGCGAGCCACGGCCCGTGCCGAGGAGCCAATCATCTCACCGCGAGGACTCGGGACTGAGAGGTGTGCACGCCTCCAGCCCGATGCTCGCGGCGGCCCGAGAAAGCACGGCCGTCAACTCTGGGTCCGATTCGGCGGCGGCCGCAACCCCCGAGGGGGGCAGCCCCGCCGAATCTTCATCCTCAGAGGACGATTGCCCATCCCCCGATGCAGCTATCGACATCTGATCCTCTATCGGCGCGCCGAATGAAACGCTGAGCGCGCCGTAAGACGGCACAGCAGAATCACCGGCGAGCCGCACAGAACAGCTGCTGCTGGAGGAGTGAAAGGTCCATGGGGGCTGGCCCGGCGGAAAAGCTCTCACTATAACCCTCAGATCGCCCAGAGCACTAGCCGATGGTTCTCTGCTCGTAGCAGAGAAGCCAGCGCGGGGTAGTGACAGAGGGAGCCTCTCTCATCCCCGTGAGGAGAGAGAGGCGCGATCGCAGCGCTGTCATGGTTACACGCTCAAAACGAGCGCATAAACCATCCACGATCGCAGCTTCAGCGTGCTGGATGCCCAGACACTGAAGACAACGATCGTGGCTGACGACGGAGGATAGGAAACGACCGCAACCAAGAGGACACGGCCGGAACGGCGTCTTTAAAAAGACGCGAACCGACCGTGATTTGCTCTTTTAGGAAATTGCTCTTTTAGTTGAAGTGCCCAGGGGAATCGCTGCAGACAGGGACACCGCTGTTCGCACCGTAACGCCAACCAGAACAGCTTCCAGACAGATGATGAAAGGCTTTGTGGAGATCAACACGTTCATCCACTCGGCTCCGAAGCAAAAATCTAATGAGTGGATGCACCTGCCGCCTATTTATACCCGCGAGGGCTGGGAGTGGCTCAGGTATGCAAAATCCACTAGCCAATATTCATTGGCGTTTTCTCTTAAAGTCAGAGATGATTGGGGCTTCCAAGTAAATCCCCTATGTCGTCACGACATAACTCGTAGTGAGCGACAGATAGGGAACATAGCTATTGCTGTTTTCTGAAATGTGTCAAAAAAGCTAATTATAACACAGCACAACCTGCAATGCTTTAGCTAATCATTTGCGTCTGTTTTTGTGCACTTGCACCGTTTCTGGCCTTACTGCTTTGTCCTGAAGTCCTTGTGGTATGAAATATTTCAAATCTGACCCCTTACAGCAAAACTTATTGTCTGCTTGAGCTCATAAATATTCTGCACATGCATCACTCTCTGCCTGGCACTTCCCGTTCCTTCTGGTGTGAACAATGAACGTGAAGAAACCTTCAGAACAGGTCACACAGAAAAAACAACAGGCAGCTGCAAACCATGCATCTCATCATAACTGAACGCCAGACAAGAGTGCATTAAATCACAGCCAAAATGACCAAAACCTGCACACTGGTTAAGACTTTAACACGTTTCTTGCATTTCATCAGATGTTGCACAGAATTTGTGTGGGAGAAACCTATCAAGAACGTGTTTAGGTCACATTTAACATCAAAATCAACAGAAAAAGTTGCACAGTTATAAGTTGCGTAAAGAAAAAGCCTATTTTAAGACCATTAAGATTTTTTTGCACTATTTTTATGACACTTAAGCACATTTTCTTCTCTATTTTTTTTTATTTTCCCCCATGCATTTGGCCATTTCCCTTTTTTTTTTTTTTTTGTCATTCTCGGTATTAATTCTCTTCCCAAAAAATCTGGTCCTAAAATGGCCTTCAAAAAATAATAATAATAATAAAATTAATAAAAATGTAAAATCTTACTTTTTTTCTTTTAATTTTATTGTATTATACGACATGAAACAGCGCTGTTCTGTTACAGCAGTTAATGCACAAATACAAAAGAAAGCTGATGCAACTGGTCATTTTCATTTGCACAAATCCCATCGAGGGGGAGCAAAGCTTTTGCACTGATAAATGTGATTATAATTGTAGTCATAATGGTAATTGTTAAAGGCCAGAGGAAAATAATGCCATTTGGATCCCATCTGCTGTGAGTTTGGAGATGATCTCAGCAGCAACACTTCCTACAGCTCTCCAAATACTACTATAACAAGAGCTTCACGTCAGTTTTACACACAAGACTGTCAGTAACAGGCCATTTCTATGGTTAAACAATAGTTCACCCAAAAACTAAAATACTGTCATTCTTTACTCATCATTACCAAAAACTATAATGAAAAATATTAGATTAAGGATTATAAAGATTAAGACAAGATGACACGACCAACATCCAATACCTTCGAAAAAAAGATGAGACAAAAACGCTGTTTAAAACAAAGACTCTGTATATCCAAAATTTATTTTCTCTAGCTATATTTTCAGCAAAAAAAAAAGAAAAGAAAAAGAAAAAAGATCCTCCACAGGTTTTCATGCTTGTGGTTGCCAGATATCAAGAGTTTTAAATGTCCCTATCAGATCTTTTTTCTTATAAGACACATTTATGCCCAGTGTTTTATTTTATCTCCTGAAGTATTGGAATTGTTGTTAGGGATTTCACTGTTTTAGATTTCGAAAGAAGCTTTTTGAGTTTTATTAGTCAGGATTATTAGTCAACTAAAACGGAAACTAAAATTTAAACCATAAAATAAACCAAAACATTTTATTGAAAAAAAAAATAATAATAAATATGTATATATATATATATATATATATATATATATATATATATATAAAATAATATATAAAATAAAAATTACAAAAACTAATTAAAATTATATTAAAAAAAATGAAAATATAAAAATGAGATTCAAAATGGTAATTCAAATTATAATAGCGTCTTAAATGGTACTAAAATACTCCTCTTAACAGTTTGCATGGTTTAGAGAGTGTGTTCATTTATATGATAATTTAATAAAACAGGAAACTCTGAGGTAAAATAAACAATGTGCATAAGGTTATAGTCACAATATTAGTGCTTATAGGTGAAAGTGCAATAATTCTGATGTAATGTCTCAAATGACAACACTCGTGATGATCAATAATTTTCAGCAAAATAATGTGATTATCAGTTTAACAATTATGCAGCATTATGCATCTAAAATATGACATTTTTATTGACTAAAATTAGACCAAAATTCCTAGACTTCTAGTCAACTAAGACTTGACTTTAAAAATAAAAAATAAAAAATAAACAGATTCGCTGACTAAATGTGATAAAAACCAAAAAGGACATTTGACACAGGACTAAGACTGTAATTTAAAAAAGAGACAAAATTAACACTAGTCTAGATATTTCTGTCATATATTTAACTAAAACTAAAACCATTTCATTAAAAAAATAAAAAAATTTAAAAAAAAAACTTTTTTTTTACTTGAAATAAGCATTATAATAAAAATACTAATATTTAAAATAAAATAACTACATTTTTTATTAAAAGCAATTAAAACTATATAATTAAATTAAGTAGCTTAATAAAAACAAACTAATAGAAATTACAAACAAAATTACTAAAACTTTATGGAAAATAAAAACAAGAAGTCCATATGACGTGCACTACATCTTCTGAAGTCAATCAAATATCTTTTGCAAGATTATCAGTGAATAATGACTAAAATATCAGCATATGGGTTTGGAACAACATGACGATGCCAAAACTTTCATTATTGGATAAAACTTTCCTTTTAACAGAATGCATGCATTCCATTTTTTTTAATCTTTTAGTCTCAGTGATCAGGTGAGCAATAGTGTTACCCAAATGACTTTCCTTTTAAAGATGTTAAGATGGAAACATGCAGCACAAGATCCAGCAGCGACATGAGTTCAGCAACTGCTTCAATGTGAAAGTGCAGATGTGAGCAGAAGCAACCAGACATCAGTCTTCTTGTTGTTGGTCAGGGTTGTTGTGCCCAGACACTGAAGACAACGATCGTGGCTGACGACGGAGGATAGGAAACGACCGCAACCAAGAGGACACGGCCGGAACGGCGTCTTTAAAAAGACGCGAACCGACCGTGATTTGCTCTTTTAGGAAATTGCTCTTTTAGTTGAAGTGCCCAGGGGAATCGCTGCAGACAGGGACACCGCTGTTCGCACCGTAACGCCAACCAGAACAGCTTCCAGACAGATGATGAAAGGCTTTGTGGAGATCAACACGTTCATCCACTCGGCTCCGAAGCAAAAATCTAATGAGTGGATGCACCTGCCGCCTATTTATACCCGCGAGGGCTGGGAGTGGCTCAGGTATGCAAAATCCACTAGCCAATATTCATTGGCGTTTTCTCTTAAAGTCAGAGATGATTGGGGCTTCCAAGTAAATCCCCTATGTCGTCACGACATAACTCGTAGTGAGCGACAGATAGGGAACATAGCTATTGCTGTTTTCTGAAATGTGTCAAAAAAGCTAATTATAACACAGCACAACCTGCAATGCTTTAGCTAATCATTTGCGTCTGTTTTTGTGCACTTGCACCGTTTCTGGCCTTACTGCTTTGTCCTGAAGTCCTTGTGGTATGAAATATTTCAAATCTGACCCCTTACAGCAAAACTTATTGTCTGCTTGAGCTCATAAATATTCTGCACATGCATCACTCTCTGCCTGGCACTTCCCGTTCCTTCTGGTGTGAACAATGAACGTGAAGAAACCTTCAGAACAGGTCACACAGAAAAAACAACAGGCAGCTGCAAACCATGCATCTCATCATAACTGAACGCCAGACAAGAGTGCATTAAATCACAGCCAAATGACCAAAACCTGCACACTGGTTAAGACTTTAACACGTTTCTTGCATTTCATCAGATGTTGCACAGAATTTGTGTGGGAGAAAACCTATCAAGAACGTGTTTAGGTACATTTAACATCAAAATCAACAGAAAAAGTTGCACAGTTATAAGTTGCGTAAAGAAAAAGCCTATTTTAAGACCATTAAGATTTTTTGCACTATTTTTATGACACTTAAGCACATTTTCTTCTCTATTTTTTTTTATTTTCCCCCATGCATTTGGCCATTTCCCTTTTTTTTTTTTTTTTTGTCATTCTCGGTATTAATTTCTCTTCCCAAAAAAATCTGGTCCTAAAATGGCCTTCAAAAAATAATATAATAATAAAATTAATAAAAATGTAAAATCTTACTTTTTTTCTTTAATTTTATTGTATTATACGACATGAAACAGCGCTGTTCTGTTACAGCAGTTAATGCACAAATACAAAAGAAAGCTGATGCAACTGGTCATTTTCATTTGCACAAATCCCATCGAGGGGGAGCAAAGCTTTTGCACTGATAAATGTGATTATAATTGTAGTCATAATGGTAATTGTTAAAGGCCAGAGGAAAATAATGCCATTTGGATCCCATCTGCTGTGAGTTTGGAGATGATCTCAGCAGCAACACTTCCTACAGCTCTCCAAATATACTACTATAACAAGAGCTTCACGTCAGTTTTACACACAAGACTGTCAGTAACAGGCCATTTCTATGGTTAAACAATAGTTCACCCAAAAACTAAAATACTGTCATTCTTTACTCATCATTACCAAAAACTATAATGAAAAATATTAGATTAAGGATTATAAGATTAAGACAAGATGACACGACCAACATCCAATACCTTCGAAAAAAAGATGAGACAAAAACGCTGTTTAAAACAAAGACTCTGTATATCCAAAATTTATTTTCTCTAGCTATATTTTCAGCAAAAAAAAAAAGAAAAGAAAAAGAAAAAAGATCCTCCACAGGTTTTCATGCTTGTGGTTGCCAGATATCAAGAGTTTTAAATGTCCCTATCAGATCTTTTTTCTTATAAGACACATTTATGCCCAGTGTTTTATTTTATCTCCTGAAGTATTGGAATTGTTGTTAGGGATTTCACTGTTTTAGATTTCGAAAGAAGCTTTTTGAGTTTTATTAGTCAGGATTATTAGTCAACTAAAACGGAAACTAAAATTTAAACCATAAAATAAACCAAAACATTTTATTGAAAAAAAAAAATAATAATAAATATGTATATATATATATATATATATATATATATATATATATATATATAAAATAATATATAAAATAAAAATTACAAAAACTAATTAAAATTATATTAAAAAAAATGAAAATATAAAAATGAGATTCAAAATGGTAATTCAATTATAATAGCGTCTTAAATGGTACTAAAATACTCCTCTTAACAGTTTGCATGGTTTAGAGAGTGTGTTCATTTATATGATAATTTAATAAAACAGGAAACTCTGAGGTAAAATAAACAATGTGCATAAGGTTATAGTCACAATATTAGTGCTTATAGGTGAAAGTGCAATAATTCTGATGTAATGTCTCAAATGACAACACTCGTGATGATCAATAATTTTCAGCAAAAATATGTGATTATCAGTTTAACAATTATGCAGCATTATGCATCTAAAATATGACATTTTTATTGACTAAAATTAGACCAAAATTCCTAGACTTCTAGTCAACTAAGACTTGACTTTAAAAATAAAAAATAAAAAATAAACAGATTCGCTGACTAAATGTGATAAAAACCAAAAAGGACATTTGACACAGGACTAAGACTGTAATTTAAAAAAGAGACAAAATTAACACTAGTCTAGATATTTCTGTCATATATTTAACTAAAACTAAAACCATTTCATTAAAAAAATAAAAAAATTTAAAAAAAAAACTTTTTTTTTACTTGAAATAAGCATTATAATAAAAATACTAATATTTAAAATAAAATAACTACATTTTTTATTAAAAGCAATTAAAACTATATAATTAAATTAAGTAGCTTAATAAAAACAAACTAATAGAAATTACAAACAAAATTACTAAAACTTTATGGAAAATAAAAACAAGAAGTCCATATGACGTGCACTACATCTTCTGAAGTCAATCAAATATCTTTTGCAAGATTATCAGTGAATAATGACTAAAATATCAGCATATGGGTTTGGAACAACATGACGATGCCAAAACTTTCATTATTGGATAAAACTTTCCTTTTAACAGAATGCATGCATTCCATTTTTTTTAATCTTTTAGTCTCAGTGATCAGGTGAGCAATAGTGTTACCCAAATGACTTTCCTTTTAAAGATGTTAAGATGGAAACATGCAGCACAAGATCCAGCAGCGACATGAGTTCAGCAACTGCTTCAATGTGAAAGTGCAGATGTGAGCAGAAGCAACCAGACATCAGTCTTCTTGTTGTTGGTCAGGGTTGTTTCTGCTCCTCATGCGTACTCTAATCTAGACTCTATTCTCAGCACCACGGAGAGACGCATGAATTAAAGATGATGCTTTCATAACTCTCCAAAGTGCTGCTTTTCATGCACTGTCTCAGAAATAAGATGAAGCGCTCTTTAACCTTCAACCCATCTTGCCAAAGTCCAAACACGGCCAGATCTGCGGCTAGAAGCTTTTACACTGGAAAATACAATCAAGCATTTGCCCTTTGGTGATATGTTCAAGTTAATTCATTTAGTTGATTGTTATTTAGTCCCCTGCGTCTGATATTTTTCTTTTGTTTGCAGGAGATTAGGAATGTAGCAGATTACAGTTCATAAGAACACAAGAACAGCAGGATGGCTTCAGAAAGATCACATGACAATCAACGTGCCGTTTAACGGGAACCAGAAAGTTCTGTCGTTATTTATTCATCCTCATATTGATGCAGACTTTCATGTTCTTATTTGATCAGATTCAGAACACATACAACAGTTTACATATGTGGTCAATGTCAATCTGAATAAAAAAAAAAAAAACCCATAAAAACCAGTCATATGATACAGTAGTTCTATGTCAGAACTTTTTTATTGTGATATAATACTACAGGTGCATCTCAATAAATTAGAATGTCGTGGAAAAGTTCATTTATTTCAGTAATTCAACTCAAATTGTGAAACTCGTGTATTAAATAAATTCAATGCACACAGACTGAAGTAGTTTAAGTCTTTGGTTCTTTTAATTGTGATGATTTTGGCTCACATTTAACAAAAACCCACCAATTCACTATCTCAACAAATTAGAATATGGTGACATGCCAATCAGCTAATCAACTCAAAACACCTGCAAAGGTTTCCTGAGCCTTCAAAATGGTCTCTCAGTTTGGTTCACTAGGCTACACAATCATGGGGAAGACTGCTGATCTGACAGTTGTCCAGAAGACAATCATTGACACCCTTCACAAGGAGGGTAAGCCACAAACATTCATTGCCAAAGAAGCTGGCTGTTCACAGAGTGCTGTATCCAAGCATGTTAACAGAAAGTTGAGTGGAAGGAAAAAGTGTGGAAGAAAAAGATGCACAACCAACCGAGAGAACCACAGCCTTATGAGGATTGTCAAGCAAAATCAATTCAAAAATTTGGGTGAACTTCACAAGGAATGCACTGAGGCTGGAGTCAAGGCATCAAGACCCACCACACACAGACGTGTCAAGGAATTTGGGTACAGTTGTCATATTCCTCTTGTTAAGCCACTCCTGAACCACAGACAACGTCAGCGGCGTCTTACCTGGGCTAAGGAGAAGAAGAACTGGACTGTTGCCCAGTGGTCCAAAGTCCTCTTTTCAGATGAGAGCAAGTTTTGTATTTCATTTGGAAACCAAGGTCCTAGAGTCTGGAGGAAGGGTGGAGAAGCTTATAGCCCAAGTTGCTTGAAGTCCAGTGTTAAGTTTCCACAGTCTGTGATGATTTGGGGTGCAATGTCATCTGCTGGTGTTGGTCCATTGTGTTTTTTGAAAACCAAAGTCACTGCACCCGTTTACCAAAAAATTTTGGAGCACTTCATGCTTCCTTCTGCTGACCAGCTTTTTAAAGATGCTGATTTCATTTTCCAGCAGGATTTGGCACCTGCCCACACTGACAAAAGCACCAAAAGTTGGTTAAATGACCATGGTGTTGGTGTGCTTGACTGGCCAGCAAACTCACCAGACCTGAACCCCATAGAGAATCTATGGGCTATTGTCAAGAGGAAAATGAGAAACAAGAGACCAAAAAATGCAGATGAGCTGAAGGCCACTGTCAAAGAAACCTGGGCTTCCATACCACCTCAGCAGTGCCACAAACTGATCACCTCCATGCCACGCCGAATTGAGGCAGTAATTAAAGCAAAAGGAGCCCCTACCAAGTATAGAGTACATATACAGTAAATGAACATACTTTCCAGAAGGCCAACAATTCACTAAAAATGTTTTTTTTTATTTTTTATTGGTCTTATGAACTATTCTGATTTGTTGAGATAGTGAATTGGTGGGTTTTTGTTAAATGTGAGCCAAAATCATCACAATTAAAAGAACCAAAGATTTAAACTACTTCAGTCTGTGTGCATTGAATTTATTTAATACACGAGTTTCATAATTTGAGTTGAATTACTGAAATAAATGAACTTTTATTCTAATTTATTGAGATGTACCTATATATACTATTATATATCATTATATATAATGATTATCATTATATAGTACTATTACAGTACTATTACAGTTTTTATTAATATTTTGAACTGATTTTTCTTTTTATATTTTTGTTTTCATTTTACTTTTTAGTAATTTTGTTGTGTTTGTCATTTTATTAGTTATTTTAATGTCTATATACATTTTATTGTCATATATTTTTATTTTAGCTTTAGTTTTAGTTATTTTAGTATATCAAGATAAAATAAATGAAACGGAATGTCTATTTACACTAAGTGCAAAGAGCCCACATTGTTGGCAGATGCTATTTACACTAACTCCGCCCACTAACGTGTGATTGAGGTGCTTTTTGACGTGATTGACCCGCTGTCAGGGATTCGTCACAATCACCACAGTCACCACTCAGGACAATCACCTGCTCACAGTCACCTGAGTTCTAATCGCCCGAACCTGCTGTCACCAATCAAGCCACACTATATACACACACACACATCCCAACCTCTCACTGTCCGGTCTACCGTTCACCTACACGGACTGCCCTCGACTCCCCTAAGAATTACCTACCTGGATTCCTTACCCTTGGATGCTCTCCACCGATCCTCCAATGAATTCCTGTTGTTCCCGCTCCAAGATCCCAGACCAACCTGCAAAAGATAAACACGTCAGCAAGATCACAGATAAGCCCTCAGTATCCTACACTGTTTGTGCTCACTCACCTGCCTTTGCCTCTCCCATTCCAGTTTCCTGATTAC
This sequence comes from Spinibarbus caldwelli, assembly GCA_039654775.1. Classification (NCBI taxonomy): domain Eukaryota; kingdom Metazoa; phylum Chordata; class Actinopteri; order Cypriniformes; family Cyprinidae; genus Spinibarbus; species Spinibarbus caldwelli. The sequence continues at coordinate 2,231,700 of CM077232.1, forward strand.
CCGTCAATAAACCATCTTGTTTGTCACTTACCTGTTGTCTCTGGCCTTGCTTTGTGACAGAAGACTGGACCTCAACCATCATCCCATGGATCTCCATCCACCCACGACAGCGGATGTCCTGGAGGAGCTTGTTAATACCCTCCGGGCTTCCCTGGCTCCCCCAACACCTCCGCAATCTGCCTCTGTCAGTCCCATGGCCCTGCCTGCTACTTACGTGGGTGACGCAGCTGAGTGTGGCGGTTTTCTGCTTCAAGTAGCGCTCTACATGGAGATGCAGCCACAGCAATTTTCCACCGAACGAGCTAAGGTAGCTTTCCTTATTTCACTTCTCCAAGGCAAAGCGCTGTTGTGGGCAAAAGCCATATGGGATGCTAATAGTATCATAACTAATTCATACAATGCGTTCACTAACCATTTCAAGGAAGTGTTTTGCTATGCGATAGGAAAGCTCTCTGTGGCCGATCAGCTGCTGCGGCTGCGTCAAGGTGCATCTTCCACAAGCGACTACACCCTTGAATTCAGGATGCTAGCGGCTACTAGCATATGGAATGAGGCTGCTTTACTCAGTGCCTACTGGCAGGGGTTGGATCCCTGCATTCAAACACACATGGCCATTTATGATGACTCCGTGGGACTGGAGAATTTCATGCAGAGAGCCACCCGCATTTCTCAGCGTCTCACCACCTCTCACAGCGCAGAAACCACCCACCAGTCTGTCGCGCCCGCTATGGGTTCCCCAGTACCAGAACCTATGCAAGTGGATAATGCTCAGCTCACCCCCTTGGAACGTGCGCGCCGCCTTGCGGCAGGTTTGTGCCTTTACTCCTCTGCAGCGGACCACTACATCAGGACCTGCCCAGTCCGACCCCCACGCCCAGCGGTGAGTACTCTCCAGTTGGATTCAGTCATTTCAACACTGTCATTACTATCAGTGCAACTACTTACCGATTGTTCTGTTACTGTCTCAGCTCTCGTCAACTCAGGCTCCTCGGGCAATTTCATCTCTCAGGACCTATTAAATCGTCTCCAGCTGCCCCGGAGACACCATGCCCAGGTGTTCTGAGTCGAAACCATCCAGGGAAAACTGCTAGGGCGTGGATGGGTGAAATACCGAGCTCCTACACTAAGGCTCAAGGTTGGTCACCTGCACGAGGAGGAGATCACGTTTCTGGTACTGGAGGGACCCACGGTGGATATCATCCTGGGACGCCCCTGGCTAGTTCTCCATTCTCCAGAGATCAGATGGGACTCGTGTGAGGTGACTCGCTGGAGCAAATACTGTCACCGCCACTGCCTCTCGTCACTACCCACTCCTTGCCAGAGATCCAGCCCTGTTCAAGTGGCCTCCATCCTCATCGAGAGCCCCGAGCCTCGGGAGAAGATCACGGTCCCATCTGATTATTCGGCGTACCAGGATGTCTTCAGTAAGCAGGCAGCCACCAAACTACCACCACATCGGCCGTGGGACTGTGCCATCGAGTTGCTGCCTGGAGCTAAATTCCCCAAGGGTAGAGTTTACCCCTTGTCCATCCCGGAGCACAAGGCAATAGAGGAGTACATCAAGGAGGCTCTCAACCAAGGATTCATTCAACCTTCCTCCTCTCCGGCGGCGTCGAGTTTCTTTTTCGTGGGTAAGAAGGACGGGGGCTTGCGGCCATGTATAGATTACCGAGCTCTGAATTCCCAAACGGTGAAACTGCCTTATCCTCTCCCCCTGGTCCCGACCGCCCTTGAGGAACTCCGTGGGGCCGGCATATTCTCCAAGCTGGACCTGCGAAGCGCGTATAACCTCGTTCGTATCCGGAAGGATGACGAATGGAAGACGGCATTCATCACTCCATCAGGGCACTATGAGTATCGTGTCATGCCATATGGGCTCGTCAACGCCCCGTCGGTCTTCCAAGGATTTATGAACGAGGTATTCCGGGAGTTCCTCCACCGCTTTGTGATTGTCTACATCGACGATATATTGATATACTCTCGGAACAAGGCCGAACATCGCCAACACGTCAAGCAGGTCCTACAGAAGCTCCGTGAACACCATCTCTTCCTGAAGCTGGAGAAATGCGAATTCCATCGCCCCACTGTGCAGTTCCTGGGTTACATCGTCAGTCAAGAAGGGATTCAAATGGACCAGGGGAAGGTAGATGCAGTCAGGAAGTGGCCTCGTCCCCAGACCGTGAAAGAGCTCCAAAAGTTCTTAGGATTTGCAAACTTTTACCGCCGATTCATCAAAAATTTCAGTCTTCACACAGCCCCCTTGACTTCCCTACTCCGAGGAAAGCCCAAGTCCCTGTCCTGGAACTCCAACGCCCACGAAGCCTTCGAAAAACTCCAGACAGCCTTCAGCACGGCCCCCATTTTGCACCATCCTAACCCGACAGCTCCCTTTGTTGTGGAAGTGGACGCCTCCACCACCGGCGTCGGGGCCGTGCTGTCCCAATATCACGGTGAGCCTCATAGCCTCTATCCTTGCGCATACTACTCCAAGAAACTGACCTCAGCGAAGCAGAATAATGACGTCGGAAACCGAGAGTTATTGGCCATCAAACTTGTCCTGGAAGAGTGGCGGCACTGGCTGGAGGGAGCAAACCACCCATTTACAGTCATCACTGACCATAAAAACCTCCAATATCTTCGAGATGCCAAGAGACTCAACCCACGCCAAGCCCGCTGGGTGTTATTCTTCACTAAGTTCCAGTTTTCCATTACCTACCACCCAGGAAAGCGCAATAATAAGGTCGACGCTCTCTCCCAAATGCATTCCCCAAATTCTCCCTCCGATCCTGAGCCAATCCTCCCTCCAGCCATGATAGTGAGTCCAATCCAGTGGAATATCGATGATGACATTCGAGCCGCCACTCTGACCGAACCTGCTCCGCTGGGAGGCCCAGAAGGGAGGAAGTATGTGCCCACTTCCCAGCTGCAATCCCTTCTGGGCTCAGTGCACAAAGTACCAGGCTCTGGACATCCAGGCAGTCAACGGACCCTCTCGCTCCTTCAAGCTCGGTACTGGTGGCCTAGTATGACCCGGGACATCATCAGGTACGTCCGCAGTTGTTCAGTCTGTGCCATGTCCAAGACCCCTCGTCATCTCCCCTTGGCCAAGCTCGTGCCCCTGCCGATCCCTCGTCGACCCTGGTCTCACCTGGGAATAGACTTTGTGACTAACTTACCCAACTCCGATGGCTACACCTGCATCTTGGTAGCCGTAGATTGCGTCTCCAAAGCATGCAAGCTCATACCCCTCAAAGGACTTCCCACTGCCCTTGAGACCGCGGAAAGTCTATTCACCCACGTTTTCCGAAATTTCGGAATCCCCGAGGATTTAGTCTCAGACAGAGGTCCACAATTCATTTTCCGCTTTTGGAGAGCGTTTTTCCGGCTATTGGGAGTCACTGTGAGCTTATCCTCCGGCTACCACCCCCAGATGAACGGCCAGACTGAGCGTAAGATCCAGGAACTCGGAGGTTACATCCGGGCATACTGTCACGACGATCAACACAGCTGGAGCCGCTTCCTCCCTTGGGCCGAGTATGCACAGAATTCCCGGCGACAGAACACCACCGGCCTCACGCCATTTCAGTGCATATTCGGTTACCAGCCACCGCTCTTCCCGTGGACAGGAGAGCCGTCAGAGTTTCCAGCTGTAGACCACTGGTTCCGAGCGAGCGAGAGAGTGTGGGACTCAGCTCACATCCACCTCCAACGTGCAGTGCAGAGGCACAAGACCTTTGCAGATGCTCGGCGCACCACTACTCCCATCTACCACCCCGGAGACAAGGTATGGCTGTCCACCCGAGATCTGCGCCTCCGCCTGCCCTGTAAGAAGCTGAGTCCCCGCTACATTGGTCCCTTCCCGATACAGAGGCAGATCAACGAGGTCACTTACGAACTACAACTCCCACCCAGGTACCGAATTCATCCCTCCTTTCATGTGTCACTCCTTAAACCTAGTTCTCCCTCTGCACCAGGGCTCACCGAATCAGACGAGCCTCCTCCTCCAGAACTCCTCGACCAACCATCCATCTACCTGGTCAGAGAGATCCTGGACTCGTGGCGACGGGGTGGCCAGCTAGAGTATCTAGTCGACTGGGATGGCTATGGACCCGAAGAACGTTCCTGGGTGGCCAGGGATGACATCTTAGACCCTTTGTTACTCGAAGACTTCTATCGCACCCATCCCGATCGTCCCGCACCCAGAGGTCGTGGCCGTCCCCTGGCGCCGCTTGAGGGTGTCAGGAGCCACCCCTGGGGGAGGGGGTAATGTCAGGGATTCGTCACAATCACCACAGTCACCACCCAGGACAATCACCCGCTCACAGTTACCTGAGTTCTAATCGCCCGCACCTGCTGTCACCAATCAAGCCACACTATATACACACACACATCCCAACCTCTCACTGTCCGGTCTACTGTTCACCTACACGGACTGCTCAGGACTCCCCTAAGAATTACCTACCTGGATTCCTTACCCTTGGATGCTCTCCACCGATCCTCCAATGAATTCCTGTTGTTCCCGCTCCAAGATCCCAGACCAACCTGCAAAAGATAAACACGTCAGCAAGATTACAGATAAGCCCTCAGTATCCTACACTGTTTGTGCTCACTCACCTGCCTTTGCCTCTCCCGTTCCAGTTTCCTGATTACACGTCAATAAACCATCTTGTTTGTCACTTACCTGTTGTCTCTGGCCTTGCTTTGTGACACCTGCCTTTTGCCAAACATTTTTGTCCCTTTACAAATCTCATCAAAACGGAAAGGCATTTATTATTAAAATAAGAAATATTGCAATAGTTATATTTCTTATTTTGATTCTATTCCATTTTTTTTCAATTTTATTTATTATAGCAATATTAATTATTTTATTTATACATTTATTTGTTTATTTTATTGATACAGTCACAAAATTTTGGCCAAATTGTGCAGCCCTACACACAAGCACAGCAAACCAGGATTTTTATAATAAAATAAAACATTTTTAAAACCACACTAACAATAATTATAAGAGATTTTTTTTTCTTTCTTTTTTTTCCCTCAAATTGTGCAGCTCTAATAGAAAATCATATTCGGAAAAAACCCACAAAATTTCCATGTTTTCCACTAGGGCTGAATGATTAATTCCATTTGTGATAATATCGCGATATGAAAAAACGCGATTTTTCAACCGCAGCCTCTGCGATTACACTGTCACGTGACACGCGAGAGTAAAGAGGTGTGTTCGACTTGAAGATCGATCGGTGAATGACATCAAAGTACGGCGAGAGAAAGCATAATATATTAATATTAAGACCCTTTCACATGGGACGCGGCAGTCGAGTGTCTAGTTAATTTTCAATGGGAGACATGCGGAAGCGGAGCGCGGAGGCGGAGCGCAAGCGGTGCTCGTGCACCCAAAATCATGCCGCTTCCACATGCTTCGCTGCAGGCGCCGCCAAAGATAAAGTTATTTCATCTTTTTGTAAACGGCAGCGGCAGCGGCAGCCATGTCGGCTTTAACCAGTTACTGAACAGAATATTAACACCCAATCATAGAACATTTCACATTTCACTGAGCTCAAAACATGATGATATATACATATATATTCTTATTTATTTATTTGAAGTCTGTCTAAAGTTAACAGACAGTGTTTAAAAAGTGCAATCCACATGTTTACATAATGTTTATTACAGTGATTTTGAATTACCTAAATACTGAGTGTGGTAAAGCAACAGATTTTTTTTTTTTTAATATTTCTGCAATCTACTTTAGTGTGTGTGATTTGTTACTGACTTTCATAATGATGTTTACACCAGGCTTATTTGTCAGTGCTTTATGTTGTCATAATTATTACATGCTTACAAGGCTGGAAGTTCAACAGATCAGTCAATATACTACTGTGATTGTAGTTGTTAAATAATGTCATTCATATCAATTCCTGCATTACCTAATTTCATCGTAACATACAGGCCTGGCCTACAGAAAAGAACATTTATGTTTAATCTATCTAATATTGTGTTGGTCATACTATACAATGATTTAAAAAGCTTTAAAAGATAATTGCATATTAAATCGCAATCGCAGTATTGGTAAAAAAAAAAAAAAAAAAAAAAAAAAATCGCAATTAGATTATTTTCCAAAATCGTTCAGCCCTATTTTCCACACATGTATACAGAGTGTATATTCCTCAAAATTTCCCATTTTGTGTTCCAAGGAACAAAAAAACACAAAAAAAAAAAAAAAAAAAAAAACATGGAATTGACTTGGTTTGGAATGACTGGAAAGTAAATGGAGAGTAAATAATGACAGAATTTCCATTTTTGCATACTCTACTTATTAAAACATTAAACTATAAAATGGTTCTCTACAGAATTTGAACATTTTGTGAAACATTTCAACATTAACATAAAATATTTCTCATGCATCACAAATCATCAGCCGTTCCATTAAAACTTCCACCACAGACACATCTTTGCTAAATATACTCACAAATTCACATCAGTCCACAAACAAGCAGTCCAAGCAGGCCCTTCACACAAACACAATCGCTCTTTCACACACAAAGCTGCTGCATGAAATAAAGAGCTCTTCTATACATTTATAATCTGTTTTATTACTGCGTGATTATTTTGGAGAATAAACAGGCTGTCATTATGAGCACTGGATGGTGGCGACGGTGCCAGCGAGATCCAGGGGCCAATCCTTTAGGAGGATTAGCTGGGATAAAATCAAGAAAAATCAAACAAGCCAAACAGGTTATGGAGTTTAGACAGTCACAGGATGAAATGAGCTTAACCGGACAGCACTGCGCATGCACACGGCTTATATGTTACGCCACTGTATGCATGGAGGCAAATTAAATCTCAAAACACCATTCTCTTCATCAACCTGGGCATGGGCTTTACAATGGTCCTTAGCAATACAGAGTAGAGCGGTTTATATGGTCATATACAGTACAATGACAGACAGAAAGCTACAAAAAAAAAAAAAAAATATATATATATATATATATATATATATATATATATATATATATAAACATATATATGCATACAAGCACACACACATACATATATATATATACATACAAACAAATACTGTGGCAATACACCAATATGCAATTTGTGATATTTTTGTTGTATAAATAATAAATTGATCAAATTTACAATAGGCCTACTTGTGTTTCATCAATATATTTTGTCTACTGTTGCCACGGTAACCTCTAAATCTACAAATCTGCTTAGTCAATGGATAATGCGTACATTTCTGTTCTTTTAAAAATACTGAATTTAGATAAATATGTTAAAAAAATAGAAGCAAGCTATAAATATTTATTTCTAAATAAAAATATGTACATTACATTTAATTATATAAATAAAAATAAACCTTTCATTTATATATAATTATTATTAATTAATAAATAAATTATATAAAAAATGATAAATATACTGAATGTTTATATTTTTATAATATAGTTTGTCCATTTTATGTAAATTATATGTAAATAGCTTAAACAATAAATACTTTATATAAATACATTAATAAATAAAAATATAAATTTAGAAACATAAAATAAATATGAATTTTATATATATATATATATATATATATATATATATATATATATATATATATATATATATAAAGATAAATAAATGAATAAATTACATATAAATAACTACTGAATGTTTATATTTATATAATATAGTTTGTCAACAGTTGCTACGGTAATTTCCAAATCTACAAATGTGCTTAGTCAATGGATAATGCAAATTTCTATTAATTTAAAATACTGAATTTAGATTAAATACTATGTAAAAAATAAAACTGTTTATAAATAATAATAATAAATGTACATAAAAATAAACATTTATACAAACAAAATAAATATTTATAAATAAAGTATATAAAAACAAATACTTTTTTAAAATATTCCATGTATGTCTACTGTTGCTACAGTAACCTCCAAAACTACTGCTTAGTCAATGGAAATTTCAAAATACTGAATTACAAAAAAAATAATATATATATAAATAAAAAAGCAAAATCTGTGTGTGTATATATATAATACATTTATTATAGATAATATAAAAATAAATACTTATTTTTTACATTTCTCATAGGATGTAATTTGTCTATTGTTGCTACAGTAACCTCCAAATCTACTGCTTAGTCAATGGAAAACGCGCAGATTTCGAGCACTGTGAAGTGATTGACTGTTTTCTGGAGCTTTATAGATTCATTTTCACCATCGCATTGAGCGGCAGCTGCAACATTCAGCATTATTCCTCAGTAAAAACGCGTTTGAAAGAAGAAGCATAAGCAGCCTTTCCAGATGCACTCAGCTCTGAATGAACGAGGAGAGGAGAGGAGAGGAGAGGAGATGCGACAGCGGCGTTCTCCATCAGTTCCCCTGACATCACTCCTGCATGTTTCCCACACCGCTGACAATCACTCAAAGCGTTATACGACGCGACGCGTTACGCGCGCGCGTAAACATGTGAAGAAAGTGAATTGGTGTAAATGACTGCGGCTGCGTCTCAGACTCACCCTGCTAGTTTGGGCATCCTGACGAAGCTGAACACGTCCATGATCCGGATCGCCTCCGAACTCACTCCGATTCCATTCCGCAAACGCCTCGGCGCGAATCGTTTACAAAATGATTTCCTCAAGTCAGCGCAAGGATCTCCTGCATGTCTGCGCGTTTGCGTGAAACCCGATCCGCGTTTCCCTCAGATTTACATCCTTCGCGGCTCCAGATGCCCTCGGACAACTTTATTCAATTTCCCATCGCGGTGGAAACCGATGGAGAAGAGCGGGATGAAGCGAGAGACTGAGCGGAGGAGGAGGAGGATCTCAGCCGATAGATGCTCCATCTAATCTCAGATGTCCATTTATAATGAATAATCTCGCGACGCGTGCAAAGGTCAGCGTCATCGCGCGACGCGAGACTGGAGGGGAGTGGAGAAGCGCGTGGGTGTTCCGTGGAGGAAGAGGAGGAGGAGGAAGATATAGAGATGAGGAGTGGGAGGAGTAAAGCGAGGAGAGAGGAGAAAGTTATTAGATGAGCAAAGAGAGAATAAACACCTGTGCGCGCACGTTCTAATCTCTATTAATGCGTCAAGGTGCGCCAAAAAAATTGCGCCAAAAATTGGTTTAACCAATGGTGTGAGTTTGGGGCGGGGCTATTTGTTAGAGTGACCAATGGCAAGCGGATTGTTCCGGAAACATTTTGGAAACCTGTCATAAATTTTGCTAATTTCGTTTGGTGACCGGTTGTGCAGAGAGTAAACAATACCGCACAACTCAAAGAAAGGGATGTTTTATTTCTTATGAGTATACTGTTGATTTCAAAATTTGGTAGATTGTGAATTTACTCATTATATATGGACCACAAAACCAGCCATAATGGTCAATTTTTGGAAACTGAGATTTATACATAATCTGAAATCTGAATAAATAATCTTTCCATTGATGTATGGTTTGTTAGGATAGGACAACATTTGGCTGAAATACAACTATTTAACAATCTGGAATCTGAGGGTGCAAAAAAATAAAAATATTGAGAAAATCACCTTTAAAGTTGTCCAAATGAAGTTCTTAGCGATGCATATTACTAATCAAAAATTCCGTTTTGATATATTTAAGTTAGGAAATTTATATCTTCATGGAACATTATCGTTACTTAATATCCTAATGATTTTTGGCATAAAAGAAAAATTGATAAATTTGACCCATATAATGTATTTTTGGCTATTGCTACAAATATACCTGTGCTACTTATGACTGCTTTTGTGGTTCAAGTTCACATATGGAAAATTCTTTATCCACAAATGTAAATGGGTAGTGAAAAAAACAAATTTTACTCATTTTAAAATAGGTCACTACCTGTATACGTTAAATGAAACAAGAAATAACAAAGCGAAAAAAGCTGTAATTTTTTTTAAAGCCTATTGTTTGAATAATTTGTAACTATTTGTACTTGTTTATGGATATATGGTTTTCTTATTGCTTTCCCTATTTTATTTTTTTTGTCTTTGTTTATTTTTATATTTGTTTTGAATTTATATGTTATTGCCCTAGTATGCTCGTTGTTCTAAAAATTGCAATAATAAAAATAAATAAATAAATAAATAAATTAAACAATAGTGCTCAACAGTCTGTTCCGGAAGTAAAAACGCCATTCATTTTCTCCATACGTAAATTGATTTGAACGATAACTATCCTCTTGTCCAAATGTCTTTGCACTTGACCACTTGACAATGTATTTCGTGTATTTGGCCCAAGTGTTCAAGTGAGGATGAAGACCACAAGTGTGTGTCAAACTTTTCATTACCTGATGGGACACATTTATAGTGTTGTAAAAATGCAAGTGTTTACATAGCTTTATTTTTATTTTAAATACTTTGCATTTTAAAATCAACTTCTAAATGTCTGTTCAGTAGTCTCTATAACATCACACAATTTAATTTGTGGTGCTTCTAATTAAGTGATGAAAAGCAGTTGCAAATGTTGTACAAAATAAATATCACCACTACTAATCTTTGCACCAACAAATGTACAACACTTTGTTTTTCTACCAAATTCTAATAATATGTAATTATTATATTAATATTTAACTTACATTGGAAAGGTTTCCGTGACCTCTCGTGAGATCTCAGCAAAAATCTCACGATTTATTCCAAAACATGATGCATGATGGGATACACTAAAAGCCTGGAATAGGTGCGACAAAAATCAGTTTAGCTCCACCCGCTCCCATGAAGCACCACAAATAACCTAAGTAGGTCCCACAATTTTTTTTTGCTTCAAATGAAAGTTTTTAATGCTGTGATTCTCCTTGAAGCTGATTGGTTTGGTTCATGAGGAAAGAAAACTTTTTAAAAATCCCTGTGAGAAAAAAAAATGAATGGAAGCAGCACCGCTGAAAAAGTGGGCGAGCACTAAAGCACTCTATTCATATTGCAATATTAATTATTTTTTGTCTTTTTCTTTTTCTTTTTTTTTTATTTCTGTCATCTGATGGAGTTTGGGTTCCTTGCCACTATCACATTTGGCTTGCTTAGTTAGATTTAAAAAATACGTAATATTCAGTAATATTATCGATTTGATGGTACTGACAATATCAGATGAGAATAAAATTTTAACTGAATTGAGCTGAATGATTAAACTATTGTCTTCTGTAGAACTACTTTTTTAACTGAATCAAATTCCTTTCATAATTGACAAATTTTGAAACATCAATATTTTTATTGAACTGAATTGAATCAACATTCAGGTAAATTAAGTTGAATAAAGATACCATTGTCTTCAGAGATGTTTATAGCTGAACTGAATTAATTTCATAACTGATGAACTTCACATTTTTGAACCAAACTGAATCAAAACTAAACTGAAGTGAGCTAACACTATTGTTATGAAAAAGTCAGCTACTTCTACTTCAACTTCTACAAAATGATGAATAAAAATTCACATCAGTCAATGTTTTTGCTTTATATTTGTATTCCAATTTATGAAGGTGCTGTAAATTTAATCGTTATTCTTGCATAATTTTATAATACTGTCATAGTTTGCACATATACAAGCTATTTTTAATGTAAATGGAAAAAATTGTCCTAACCCAAACCAAAAGGAGTTTTAGCAATTTCTTCCTGTAGAAACGCACGTCACGTGTTTGCCTGGCGGAATATTAGATGGAATCAGAAAGTGGGACGAAAGTCATTAAGGAAACATTATATAATGTATCATAAAGCAACAGTTGAATATTAAAATTCCAGTGAGGGGAATTTATTATTTTCAAGCGATGAAGTATGATGGAAACCTTCATTTCCACTTGTGGAAGTGATGAAAAATGACTCTGCAGGTATGACTGTGCACTGGCCTTCAGCTCAAATCTTTACTCCATGTGCACACAAATACACACATGCAAACAAAGCCTGCTTAGAAGTCAGTGTGATGGTTGCCTTGTGGTATTTTAACAATACAATTTCTCATAAATTAAAATATTTAACTTCCTGACTAGATACATTCATTTATAATGTATAGTTCAGTTATGAACTGAAAAATGTAGGTCTTTGAAGTTAATATAAGAATAAATAAGTCACAAAATTGACATTAGTCATGTGTCACTCCAGTCAGGATAGTGCAAAAATCTGCAATTTCAGTTTTAGCAACATAAGATATATTCAAGCTCTACCTCCAGCTCAAATTACACTGACAGCATTAAGAAAAACACTCATACATTTCATATCCTGATTATATAAAGTTGCAGAACATGCATTTGTGTGTATTACTGTGAATTGTGTATTAGTTTTTATTTATTTATTTATTTATTTATTTATTTGTTTAGTGTTTGTTTGTTTGTTTGTAATGCATGTGCCGCACTGTTTTGATTATGTTTGGCTGCTATAATACATCCCAGACATCCCACATGGGATTAATAAAACATCTGTCTGTCTGCCTTTGCTGTGAACTTCAGCACAAACATTACATTAGACACTCTGCTGTTCAAATGGAGCATGTTCTTGTTTAAGGCAAAACACCCCAGGTAAATGAGGTTAAAAATGTAATTAATAGATATCACCATCATTTCCCAGTTGATTAAATACATTAAGAAACGTAAACATTTTTTGTATTACAAGTTTTCTGAAACATTGTTTAAATATGCAAATAAGGTATTATCTAATGAAATATGCACTACTTTGCATTTCCAGCAGATTTTCAGGTTTCAGGTTTCAGGTTCAAAATTATTGTTTGATTTTGTTGACATATTAGAGTTAAAGGTTTTACAGAAGGGAATTTGGATTTCTGTTTTAATGACTCAGAAATCCAAAAATTAGAAAATAATGTCAACATGCTTTTAGGAATAAAAAACAAACCCCTCAGTAAAAACCTTCAGAATATATATAGGAATAAAACTATAAATTTTGAATTATAAAAGTGCTGCTGAAGTGGAGAAAAAACTCATTTTGAAAAAAAACGCCATTTTAAAAAACATATTGCAATTGAAATCTACAGATGCAAATAGATAAAGTGCAATAATAAAATCAGCGAATGATATAAGAACAAACCCTTCAGTAAAAACCTTCAGAATAAAGATAGGAATAAAACTGTAAATGTTGGTGTTTGTAAATGCTGCTGAAGTGGAGAAAAAAAAAAACTTTAAAATCTACAGATGCAAATAGACAAAGTGCAAGAATACAAACACTTAGAAGTGTATTTTGTGTGTTTCCACTTTCCACTATAGTCTGAAGGAAAATATGTTATGGAAGCAAAATAACCCAAAATTCAGTGGTGTTATGTAACGAAGTAATAATACTTCGTTACAGTACTTAAGTATTTTTTGGGAGTATCTGTTCTTTACTTGAGATTTTATATGTCAGCCAACTTTTACTTTTACTCAACTTCATTTCCTAATTAAAATGTATACTTTTACTCCGATACATTTCCCCGAAGCATATTCGTTTCTTACTACAAAATAGTCAGAAGTCAGAAGAACACGGACTGCAGGAAAGCAGGTTTGCCGAATCAGTGGTCTAGCGTTTGCAAGTTAGACTCCTAAAAACACCTTTGCTCATGTGCAAACACGTGCGCACACAACCGCGGATGATTTCATTTTCCACTCAAGTCGAGTCTGGGGTCTGCGATATACAGTATCGTCTGTGATAATATGGTAAGTGTTGTTGTAATGATGTGCAATCTGACATTATCAAGTAGGCTATATCACCAAATCACACACAGAGTGCACGCATGTTGATTTATAAGTCTATTAAAACTCAAAATTCCAGGCATTCTAAATTGTAGATGGCAAAAATGCTTCTGTGTGCTTTTTATATTTATATAATTTAATATAGTTAACTTAATCTATATCACACAAAGAGTACCACTTTTCTGCAGATATCAGCATGATAACACATTTAATAATCATTTTATACAAGTTCAGTACAGCAATAAGTGACTTACATTTGATATAATATTGCTTGTTTTTGCTCAATTTTGCCAACGAAAATAGTTCCAAACAAAGATCACAACACTGTTTTGCATCTCTGAGCAATTGACGGTGTTTACTTATTGAATGAATCAGCTTTTTGAACGAATCGGTTGATAAAAATGATTCAGTTATTCACTCATTAAAGGTCCCATATTGTCAAAACTTTTTCATGATAACTGAGGTCTAGGGGCTTTGTAACTACGATGTAAGTTTCAAAACAAGTCAATCCACAGTAAAATGCACACAGCCTGCATAAAGTAGCTGTGCTTTTTCAAGATCCGTTGTGACTTCCGTAAAAATGTGACGTCCGAACTGCTCAGTCATCGCCTTCAGTCACCACCCTTTTGCCAAACCCCCAGACAACATCACGTCCATGCCATTGCTGAGCAACAACAACAAAAGGTTGACTTTAACGGAAGAAACCAGATCGGCCGACCTGTAACGTCACACGCTCACTCAAAGGATGGACGATCTGACAGGATTGTTATTATGAGGTGGATCACATCTAACGTGTATAGTAAAGAGAAACTCACCGTGTCTATCTAGTCATGATGAAGATGTATATATATTTCAGCAGGCTACTATTTTTACAGCTACATTATTAATCTAGCCACAATTAATCACAACAATGTATATACAGTTACAAATGATTATATATAAATCGTCACTTTGTTGTTTTACACACATGCACACAGACATTATTTCATACACGACATAGTTGTGAGATGCAAGAAATCTTTAGACGCGCCCAAAACAACAAAAGACAATACTTTATTGAACCTTTTCTGATAAGAAGTGAGCCTTTTTGACGATTGCTTCTGTCCAGTCCGCTCGTTTTATTGAGTTAAACTACAGCTGTCGTCGGTTTTTTGTCTGGCAGTGGCAGCAGGTATGCGATCAGATTTCTAATTGGAGCCTGTACTATGTCAATTCTGGCACCCAACATCACAACAAGATATTTTAAGCTCCTTATGTAGCCAAATCTGCGCTGGTTTGAATGGGCTGCCTCCAGTTTTCCCTTTGTTTTGCCTCCAGCTAGCGCTGTGATGTAATTGTGACATCGGCCCTACATGACCCTAGTTACCTGTGGTTGGCCTGGCCGTGCGTCACTCAGAAAACAACAGGCCAATCAGAAGAGAGGCTCATGAATATTAATTAGACAGGCCAAAATCAACCTGTTCTTAGCAGAGCTCCTGAGAGAGGAGCTGTAAAAATATATTGAGATGGTTTTTGGTACTTATACAGCAAATATATATTCTTAAGGACATCAAAACCTAAAATAAAACTCCAGAAAGGTGTACAATATGTGACCTTTAACACAGTCAAATGCTTTGTTACCGAACGAATCAGCCGTTTGAATGAATCGGTTGAATCTCAATGACTCACTCATTAACAGTCACTTGCTGCCACCTAATGGCGGTTTTAATTTCACATTTCGACAATTTTTTTCATGTCTTAAATTATTTCAAATATCAGTATTCAACATTTTATGTTAAAAACAAAACATTATTATTTTATTATTACATTTTTTATGTATTATTACATACATATTATTATTATTACATTATTATTTATGCATCTGTAACTGCAGTTTAAATGCATCCTTGTCCTCTCCGAGATACACTAAAATGTGTAAATACATCTAAATGCCATTTCAGATGCAGATTCCAGAAATGATGTCTTATGTTGGAATGAAAGACGCTAAGTACCGGATGAAGTGCTTCTTATTCTTATCCAAAAATCCAAAATGGAAAAAAGAGTTAAAACTGAACACAATCTTGCTACTCAAGCTGTGTATGAACATTATATATATATATTTATTTATTTATTTGCTTCTTTTCCATTTTGCATTTACTTGTACTTTTACTGTCAATACTTAAGTACATTTAAGATTTAAAAAAATACTTTTTGTTCTTAAGTACAATAAATATCACAAACTTTAAGACTTTTACTCAAGTAATATTCTAAATGGTGACTTCAACTTCTACCAAAGTCATTTTCTGGTAAGATATCTGTACTTTTACTTAAGTATGGCTTTCAGGTACTTTATAAACCACTGCCAAAATTTCAAAACTGACCAGTGCATGAAAATCAATGTTCCTGTCTGTAGTGTCTTGCCTTAATGCTGAAATGAATCATAGTTAAACAAGTCATATTTATTTGTACCCAACCAAATACTGTATCATTACAGTAGTGGAAAACTAAGAAAATGTGCCACAATATGTAGGTCACCATAAGCCAAAGCTTTTCAGATATCCATCACAACACACAGTGACACAGAGCTCAGGATATACCGTAAATGTGCGTCGGTCAGTCGTCAAATAGGAACGTTTGGCAATATTAAGGTCACACGCTCTGCTTCAGCCGCTCTGGACTCTCCCGTAAAGCCAAAAGCTGCTGATTTCATTCATTTACTAACTCGGACTCTTTAAATCCTTCCCAGCTTAATTCAGCAAGCACTTGATGAAAATTTGTTTGATGTACTGAAGAAACTTTCAAGTAAGCTAGAAGACGTGGAGGGAAAATCTCTCCAGGGATTCAGGTTAGTGTTTAAATTGACAGACGGTTCAGTATTTTAAAGCTCAAAAGCATAAGAAACAAGCATACCTTCACTGCAGCATCTGTTGAATACATATTTAAGTAATTGTTGCTTGTATTTGTACTAGAAGTCAAATGTTTGGACATATCTAACTATCTCCAATTTCCACATTTTGTAATAACAGTAAAGTGATGTCTGGCAATTATGTAGTGAGCAAAACAACTGACACAAATGAAAACTTTCATATTTGATGAACACTTTTGTTTTCAAAAAAATGAAAACTTGGATTTGAGCTTAACATTCATCAGCATACATGAATAAGGTGCATCCTGGGATGCTTTTGAACATCTGCGATGAGCACAAGATGATGCTTTTACTTCACATCTATTACGACTCATACATTTCAAACAAATTATTTTAATTAAAATGTACATTTTGTGAAGAAATTCAGAAGCAGGCACACTTTATTTTTGCCTGCAAAACTGCATTTAGACCAAAAGATTTTAAAGATCATAAGAATTACCATAATGGCAAAATGGTGACAATAATAATAAAAAAAAAATTACATTATTTGAATGTCTAAAAATTATATACTGTATATATATATATATATATATATATATATATACATAAAGCACAATACTGTATTTTCTTGCTTCATTTGATTTTGTTTTGAAATCATATAGACACCTCAAGATAAACTTTCTTATAGCAATACAGTGTGTGAGTAAGATTTCACAGAGATCAAATGATTTCTCTTGATCAAGTTACAGTACGCTCTTTAAACACACATCAGTCAATGAAATGCATTTATGCATAAGACCTGAGAGAGATACGCAAAAGACAATCATTTTGTCACTCAAAGTGCCAACTAACCTGTCGATTAAATCACCAGTTTCCCAGCCAAAGAACGTCCAGCATTAATCTGCACTAAATGTAATGACAGATCAGTACTGAACTAGACACACTGTTCACATATTTGTCTGGTTAAATATTCAGCGCTCTCCTGTTTTGGGCAGTTAAAGTGATTATTAGTTGAATCTCTTATACACACTATGATGATTTGAAACGAAGAGAGAAATGATGTTGTGGTCTGTAAAATGTACTTGATTTGCTGTTTAGTTCATAACAGGAACGTCTCTAAATTTATGTAAATAATGCCACATTTTTCCTCTCTGGATTTCACTATTATAGGTGACCCAGCAAACAATATTTCATCAGGGTTTCTGCAGGTTTATGAAGGTTGAACTTTGAAGACCAAGTAAAGAAAATGAGCAGAAAAAGAGCTGCATTAGCAACAACATACAATTTCAAAAGTTGTACAAAAGTTGTTTGAAAATAAAATATCCATTACTTTTTAATTTATTTTACAAAAAAGCAAAACTAGAATATGGAAATTTAAAAAAAGAACAAGTATCTGACAATGAGGTATATGAAAATGTGTTTTATTTTTAAATTAAGTTGATTTTTTTTCAGCCCGCAGGCAAATATTTGTTCTTGTTTTAATCATAAACTTGTTTCATTCAATCAGTTTCTAAGAAAACAAAGACTTTTTGCTTCTCAATGCATTTTAATTTAAGAAAGTTTAGATATTTGTACTAGAAAACAAGACAAAAATACAAATTTTTTATTCTTCGTTTTTTTGCAGTGAGTGCAACATTTAATGCCATGATTTCATGAAGTTAAGACTTTCTGCTCTGATTTAAGATCTTAATTTGTACTAGACTTTTTAGGACCTGCAGAAACCCTATATTGGTTCATTTCTTTAAAGTTTTGTTTAAAACTGTCCAAACACACAGACTTACACTAGAAAGAAAGAAAAAGCTTGTCTAGCAACATGGCAGACACAACAGATGCTGATTGGTCAGCATTATTTTTAGGCAGAGATTAGCAATGCGGGGGAGTTACAGAGAAATGGTTTCTCAGAAAAAAACTTTACTTACTTATAGTTGACTCTGCACGTTAAATTAGAAAAGACAAGAATGAATTATACACATCAGCAATAATATAAGAAAAAGCAAACAAAATGAAGGTGTAAAATTGTCACATGGGTCAAAGACAAGCATTCACATTCCTCTGCTGACTATCAAAACACCCGACAACAGCGGCGCTCAACTGGTGGATCTCAGAGAAAAACTATGCAAATGCAAAAAGAAAATACAACTAACCATATAATCATGTAAGATTTTATGACTGCAAATCAAACTGACATCAAATATACATTTACATTAATTTAGCAGATGCTTTTATCTAAAACAACTTACAATTGAGGAATACAACAAGCGATTCACCTTCATCTTGTTGCATGCAAAATGCATGAAATCTGCTGTAAAATTCCCAATGCAATAAACACAGAAAAGCATCTGTGTGATAAAAGCTTGAAGGAGAGTCATTGAACTTACTGTATGACAGTAAAAACATCGAGTTCTTCACTGGGCTCGGCGTCTTCAGCGACCCGCGCTTTGTTTTGCTGTCCCTTTGGCATACTTTATGCTTTTAGCAAATCCTTCCAGTGACTTCCCTGTGTCTTATGGAAAAATGCAGTCAGGTGAAATCTCAACATCTGAGCCGGCCCGGATAAACCGACCAACTAAATCCTCGCTCACTGTGTGCCCCGGTCTGGGCGTGTGAGGGACGAGCCCTGAGGCAGAGAGAGAGAGAGAGAGAGAGAGAGAGAGACTCAATAATGAAACACCATCACATTACGGGCCAATGCATCAGTAAGCCACAGGGATCAATGCTTACAGCTGCCGTCTGATTGGCGCTGGCTGTGAGTGGAGAGAGAGAGAGAGAGAGAGAGAGAGAGAGAGAGAGAGAGGACAGATAGTGCCAGCATCAGAACAGCAGCGGTTCGATATCAGAGTCACACACCAAACACTTCAGCACACACTGTATTACAGAAATGAGCCACTCAGGATGCACTACAGTGATTTTAGTGAAGGTAAAGTGGACACAAGCTTCAGTGGCTGATTGCTTTTATGAAACGGCAATATTATGAAAACAACAATATTAAATAAATGGATAATTGGAATAATTCTCCCACCGAGTTAAATAGTTCATTAGTCTGACTGTATTCATTTAAATTTACATTATATTTACATTTAATCATTTAACAGACGCTTTTATCCAAAGCAACTTACAAATGATGACAAGAGAAACAATCAAAACCAACAAAAGAGCAATAATATGCAAGTGCTATGACAAGTCTCAGTTAGCATAACGCATATATATACTGTATATATATAACAAGTAGATAGAATAGAAAAAGAATATTAGAGGGTCAAGTCAACAAATAGATAAAATAGAATTAGAATAGAGAGTGCTAGAGTTAGAGGGTCATAAAGATGGAAGAGATGTGTTTTTAGCCAATTCTTGAAGATGGCTAAGGACTCAGCTGCTGGGATTGAGTTGGGCAGGTCATTCCACCAGGAGGGAACAGTTAATGTAAAAGTCCGTGAAAGTGTTTTTGTGCCTCTTTGGGATGAACAATAATGCGCCATTTTTACATTTACAGTCAGTTTGACACACCAATATGTAATGTGCAATCACATAACTATATATTTTTTTTATCAAAACTGACTTATTTAATTTAATTTATTTATTATCTTTATTTTGCTTTAACATATCAGGGGAGCATTAATAACAATGGACAATATTTTCTAATATGTTCTAATATTACATGAAATAAATATGAAATATGAATAGGAAATAAATCCTCAATCCGCCATCTTTAAAAAATAATAAAACTAAAAAACTTATAAGGATCAGTTAATCAGCTATGTATATACTATATATATATATAGAAAGCTAAATAAATACAAATATACATGTGAAAAATAAAACTTCAAATGATGCCAAAACTACCAATGATTAACTTGATAACTAAAATAACTAAAACTGAAATAAAAATTACAAATTATATTAATAATAAATAAAAAATATTCAAAAATAAAACAATATATCTCCAATAACAACATCAGTAGTAATAATAATAATAATAAACATAGCAAAATTACAAAAAAAATTACAGGTAAAAATAAAACTAAAAATGACGGCTTATTAAAATATTAAACATTTAAAACAAAAACACCATAAAATATTAAGTGCATTATATATTTATGTTCAGATTAAAAAAAAAAAAAAAAGAGGATGAAAACTGATACCAAATCAATTAACATTCAATCAAACAGCTGTGTTTCTCAGTTTAGCTGTTGCTGCATTTTGATTTTTTTAGGGCAGAATATGACATGGCAGATGAACTATTTAATATTAATCATTACATAACTATTTATTGAACCTTGGTGTGTTTCTCATATTGCAGTTGCCACTGTTTTATAAAAGCATTAAGTCACTTGAGGACGAGCTTTAAAGTGATTTTACCACGAGAAAGTAAACAAATCTAAGTCTCTCCGCTTCATGTCTCACTGTGGTAAAATCACGGTAATTCTTTCTGATGTAGTTGTTTTGTATTGTATATGCCACTGATTATGTAAGCAAAATGCACTCATTTCAATTTTTAATCTGCTGCACTATCCATATGTATTCAGTAATGAAGCATGAAATATGCATAATGTGACCTTTCTGTCAATTCTGCCACTGAGACGAGAGCTGAATATAATCAAGAGAAAATATGCATATGCAATATATGAACAGAAGACGAAATATACGAGTAAAATGATAAATGTGTGCTGTGGATGTGAGAAGACGCAGGCCGCTGCACTGATTTGATCCGCAGGGCTTGGGCGCAGCAGATTACGATTATGCTGTGGATTCCTCATGCGTGAAGCCAATGAAGTCTTCCATTAGTTATGAAGTTAAATGTGTACAGTACAGCGGCATTCTGGGAGTGCGGAGAGTGAGATTACGTAAGTATGAACAGCTCTCAGGCCGTCTCAAGCAGCTGAGCAAATAAAGCTCCTCATGCAACATTCATCAGTTTACATAACTAAATGGTGAAAATGATTATTTTCATCCGGTCGGTATGCAATATTCTGATGTATTTTGGCATATTGTTTGGTAAAATAACAATGTTGTGCGGCTCTTCTGGACAGAAAAATGGTAACATTTAGAATTTTTCTCGATTGCTAACACACTATAACTGATTCATTTGGCACAATTTTCCAAACCATTCATACAGTTCTTGAAACAAAGACACGTCTCAAAACTTTTAACACATTTCACCTACTTTCATACACGTTCCAATTTGCTCAGTGTTTTCTGCAAAACTCTACACAAGAACGGCATCATTTTGCACAGGTTTAACCATGTTCTCGTTTAGAAAACACAAACACACAATATAACTACCTCAAGAATCACAAAATGAACACAAATAGCACACATTTATCCATGTGTGAACATTCAGTAGCAAAACTGAATCTCAGGATGATATGAACAGGAGCACAGGTGATTACGAGTTTTGAAAAATGAATCCTGGTAGTGGGATACAAAGAGGAATAGGAGGAGAAAAGAAAAATGAAGGGGACTAGGTCAACGGTCATTTGTTGCTGATGAAATATAAAGCACTATAGTTGAGCGTGTTCTTCTGCATGGAATGATTATAAGGAAAGCTGCCTGCAGGATCATCTACAGGGTTTTACACTACTTACACATTACAATTACAGTACATAGCAGCAGTACTTCAGATGAGAGAACTTGTACTGTAAATACTGTAGCACACACCCTCAAACTCATAACTGTTGAATTGATTTTTAGCCAAGTACTTCTTACATGTATTTGTGCAGAACTGAGAGACGACTGTCTAGAGGAGGCAGAGAAAGTCTTTTCTCAGAAGACTAAGAAACTGTTATAGTATAACAAATAAGGATTTTACCAATACTGTAATGCAACTTGGCAGAGGATGCAGAATTTATTTATTTATTTATTGCTGTGTACAGTAACTGACAGTATATTCCAATGTGTGTTCACTGTATATTCTGTCGTTTGGTTTTTGTACTTTTCTCTTCTAGTGCTTTTCATCTACTGTATGATAACTTTACAGTCGTGTAATGAAAGTAAACTTTTCTTAATGTTTATTGGTGAATTTTACTGTATCTGCACCCCTCTATTTATGTCGTATTCTGTAACATTGACTAGCAAAAGGATTCATCTGAGGCCAAAGATTAGATTCCGACAAAAGAGAATGTGTTTTTGACTAAAATGTTTGACTTTGACCTGAAGTTTGCACAATTGGGTGTGTAGTTTTGAGATTGTGTTTATAGTTGTGAGAAAATGGTGAATTGTTTCGTGAATTGTGTGTTAGCAATCGAGAAAAACTGAAAGTTAAGTGGTTTTATTAAAATCCAAAAATATTATTTAGCATCAAGTCAAGTCAAGTCAAGTCGAGCTTTATTGTCATTCTGCTACATGTGTGGACATATAGTGGAACGAAATGTCGTGTCTCGCAGGACCACGGTGCTACATATTAGTTAAACCTAAGATAAACATACAACAATGCAAGTATAGGAAAAAACAATAGAGCTATACAACAGTTAACTATCTGACTATACATATAATTTTTCTACAATGTCCTTATTTGTATATCTGTATAGTTTGTTTTTATATTTTAAACTGTATTTATCTGCATTCTACGTCTACTGTTAGTGTTTTATTGTTAACTGTATGCACCATGGGTCTGAGAGTCACGCAATTTCAATTCTCTGTATATATGTGCTGTACATGTGGCAGAATTGACAATAAAGCAGACTTTGACTTTGACTTTGATATACTAAAAATACTATAACTGCTATACCTAGTTGACCACACATACACAAACTGAGACTGTACAAAAACTTTACATAAATACTGTACATGAAATTGTGCGAAAGAGATATATGTACATGAAATTGTGCAGAAAAATATATATTGTGTACATTAAATTATTGTGCAGGAGAGAGATTTTGTGGGAGACAGTGCATAGTGCAAAAAGATTTTGTAGTGCAATGCTCAAGTAAACGTATTATTTTGTAGTGCAATGTTCAAGTAGACATATATTTTCTTAAGAGTCTTTGTGGCAGGGAGTGTTTATAGAAAGTGTCTAGTGTGCATATAGTGGTATGAATGCGTTACTACAGGTGGTTTGTATAGCCCACTCACCTGTGTGTAGCACATTCAGAATTGCACTTAGTAAAATTGTCAACAGTTTTTAATGAGTTGGGGGGTGGGAGGGCTGAGGTGTTCATGGTTTCAGAGGGGGACAGGGGGATTGGAGTTAAGAGCTCTCACAGCCTGGGGAAAAAAGCTGTTGAGCAATCTGACAGAGCGAGCTCTGATGCTCCGGTACCTTCTACCTGATGGCAGGAGCTGGAAGAGGTTGTGAGAGGGGTGGGTGGGGTCCTTCACGATGCTGGTGGCCTTGTTGGAGCATCGTGAAAGGAAAATGTCCAGGATGGAGGGGAGAGGGGCACCGATGATCTTTGCGGCAGTGTTCACTGTCCGTTGTAGGGTCTTGCGGTCAGCAGCACTGCAGTTCCCATACCAGACAGTGATGCAGGTGGTCAGCACACTCTCAATGGTGCCCCTGTAAAAAGTGGTGAGGATGGGTGGAGGGAGACTTCCCCTTTTCGGCCGGCGGAGAAAGTGGAGGCGCTGTTGTCCCTTCTTGTTGAGTGACGTGACGTTGGTGGTCCAGGTGAGATCCTCTGTGATGTGCACTCCCAGAAATTTAGTGCTGCTGACTCTCTCCACGGTTGAGCCGTCGATGGTCAGCGGGGGGTGGTCAACAGAGTTTCTCCTGAAGTCCATCGCAACCTCCTTTGTCTTACCCACATTGAGGGACAGGTTGTTAGCACCACACCATTCAGCCAGCTGTGCCACTTCCTCTCTGTAGTGAGTTTCATCGTTGTTGCTGATGAGGCCTACCACAGTTGTGTCATCAGCAAACTTGATGATGTGGTTGGAGCTGGACTTGGCAGTGCAGTCGTGGGTCAGCAGCGTGAAGAGCAGCGGGCTGAGCACACAGCCTTGTGGGGCACCTGTGCTCAGTGTGGTAGTGCAGGAGGTGTTGCGGCCGACACGGACTGACTGAGGTCTTGCAGTTAAAAAGTCCAGGATCCAATTACAGAGGGAGGTGTCCAGCAGGTTTAGTTTGTGGATGAGCTGTTGTTGGATTATTGTGTTGAATGCTGAGCTGAAGTCAATGAACAGCATTCTAACATAAGAGACTTTCTGTTCCAGATGAGTAAGAGCTAGGTGGAGAGTGGTGGATATTGCATCGTCCGTGGAACGGTTTGGACGGTATGCAAACTGGAGTGGGTCCAGCGTGTTTGGGAGACTGGACTTGATGTGCTGCATGACTAACCTCTCAAAGCACTTCATCATGATTGGGGTCAGTGCTATGGGACGATAGTCATTCAGACAGGACACAGGTGACTTCTTTGGTACTGGGATTATGGAGGTGGATTTGAGACACGTGGGGACGACTGCCTGGCTCAGCGAGATGTTGAAGATGTCTGTTAGGACATCCGTCAGCTGTGCAGCACAGTCTTTCAGTACACGTCCAGGTATGTTGTCAGGGCCCGCAGCCTTTCGTGGGTTAATCCTGGATAGGGTCTTCCTTACATCGGCTGGAGAGAGACAGAGTACCTGGTCGTTTGGAGATGTGAGTAGTTTCTGTGCAGGTGTGTCATTCTGTATCTCAAATCGTGAGTAGAAGTGGTTGAGTGCCTCTGGTAAGGATGTGTCATCGTCACTGGCCTGTGGCAGGGGCTTGTAGTCAGTGATGGTCTAAATGGCTTGCCACAGGGTCCGAGTGTCTCTGCTGTCTGTGAAATGATTGTTGATTTTTTTAGTATACTGATGTTTTGCCTTCTTGATGCCATGAGACAGATTGGTTCTTGCTATTTTGAGGGCTGCTTTATCTCCTGATCTGAATGCTTCATCTCTGGTCTTTAGCAGCCCACGAACATCACTGAATCAACCTAAATACATTAATTTAAACAAACAACACAATTTTTTATTGGTTAAACCAGGTAAAAATTGCAATCGCAGGTTACCACTTAGTAAACACGCAAAGTTGGGGCAAGTTGTCACAAGTTTTATATGTTGCACTCTTTTGCTCATTGCTTAAATTGAAATGCATACAAATCACGTTTGAAAATTGTTGAAAAGCATTAAATAAGCATGCATTAATGGCAAGTAAATTGTGACCACTTACCCAATATATTGTGACAACATACCTAAGCCATAGAGGCATGTTGTCACAAAAAGTTGACCTTTTTTCCTGGACAGTAACAGTGGAAATGTTTTTGTATTCAAGACTTTATAAAGATAATATGAAAATATTTATAATTTAAAAGATTAATTATTTCTTAGGGTGGGTCAGGATTCTTATAGTTAACTAAAAGTAAAGCTAAAACCATGAAACACATTTTTTTGTTACTTGAAGTACAATAAATATGAACTGAAATAAAGAAAGTTTAAGGATTTCTTTTTTTTTTTGCATTTTATTTTAATTCAACTAGTTATCATTTTTTTATTTTCTATTTTATTTGTATTTATTTTAGCACGATAACATGATTTTTAAATATCTAAAACCCTAATAAAAATAATAAAAACTATGTAGAGAAAAAGTATAATAAAAATGACAAAAACACACAAAAATACTAAAACAGAATATATAAAAGTAAAAACTAATTCAAACAAGTAATAAAAAAATATAATACCATCTTTTTTATATTGAAATAATGATGATATTTACATATAATGTTTTGACAGACAAAACATGATTACCAAATCAAAACTAATAAGACAGGGAGTTATGACTCTAAATTCTGATTGCTTTTGAAGTTGCTTGGTAACAATTAACAGCCTACATTAAAAATTATTTTTCAGTTGTAAGTAAAAGAAAGATTATTGGAGTATGTTTTACAAGAAAATACTATGTCAGTCTTTCTATTTCAACATTTCACCTAATTTTGTTATTTTATTATTATTAGACCTTGTCTAAAACACCCTACATACACTTTCTGCTTTATTATTCGCCTTCTCATTCATCCTTACTGTACTCATAATCTGTCAAATCATATTTTCATATCATATTGACATTTCACCTCATAAATTTATGGAAGTAAAACCTCAAAGAGCTTTTAGAGTCAGTCAGACAAAAATAACATGATTATCTCCTCCTGTGAAATGAATATTTAACATGAAGCCATCCAGTCATGTGGCATGACACAAGCCCCAGGCCATGAAGAACAGCATGACGAGCACTGGCCTGCTTTTCCATCACACACACACACACACACGCATCTGCTGCAGCAAACACTACTGCTGTATCCCGGAGTAAAGGCCAGGAGAGTGTGTTTATCTCACTGTATGACACACACTGATCAATACATGGAATATTCAGAGATCCAGTGGTTTACAGATGCAGTCAGAGAGCATGTCTGAGCGCAGATCTACTGCATCTTCACACTGATACACTGACACGTCACTTACTCTTATCATTACACTACAAATATAGCTTATTGAAACAGTTCACAGATGTGAAAACTCAGAGGTATCAGATAGTAGCATTTATGACTGACAATATAGAACATAAGAGCTAATAATTAATAATATCCAATGCAAAATGTAAATAAATAAATAGGGCTGCACCAAAATCGCAATATAGTGCAATTTAATTAAATAATTGTACAGTCTGATGCTCAAACTCAATCTCTGCATGCATGTGCTGTGAGTTTCCTTGGTTTACACATTCACATAATTTTTGTTGACAAAAGTTTACAGCATTTAAAATAAAAGTCAAAATAAAAGCTTGAGGATTTGAAATGTTTTTAAAGTTGGAGCGTTTGAAGGTTTGAAAGTGAACAATTTAAGATATAAATTAATAGTCTTGTAACTTGTAGTGTAAAATTAAATGATTAGAATTATTATCAAATGTTTATCTTTACTTTATATTATTATTATTATTATTATTATTATTATTATTTAATTTGATTGGGTCAAAATAAAACACTTACTAGAAAAAAATATTCAATATTTTATCAGTTTATTTGCATATCGTTTGACCATTAATTGACATAACCGTGAGCATGTGTTGGTACATTATTAAAATATTAAATTATTTTCATATATTCATTTTTATTTTACAGTTCAGTTGTAATTGTGTACTTAATTTAAACATTATTAATAATAATAATAATAATAATAATAACTGTGAACATGCAAATGTATTATTAAATGATTACGTATATAGTCAATGTTTATTTCATTTCAGTTTAAGAAAATGGTTATTTAAGGTTTTAATTAACTATACAACAACAAAGTGATACCTGATTCTCACCTGCAGACAAACACCACTTGCACTAGTTCAGAAATTGTAAAAATGTGCTTTTGCTTCTACAGTTTAGTCTTGTACATGATAAAACCACAAAATCTATGACATAGATCATGCTTTTAAAGGTTTGCTCAGCTCCAGTTTCAGCATTTCCCAGAGTTGAACCCATGACTGAGCTCTGGAAATGTCTTATGTCATCAGTGTCACGCTGTAGTGCTGTTATGTCATAATGTGCAGAATATGAATCCTTACAAAGCATCAACAAGCGCAGGTGCTCTTCTCAGCTGTTGCTATGGTTTCAGATGCTCGCGCTCGTGATGCTGTGGCGCAGCTGTTTGGCCGAGGCTCTGAGCGTTACGTAAGCTCGTAGTGAAGAGCTGGAGTATCCCGTTACTCTATCGATCGCACGCACACGCCTCTCATTGGCCGGCAGAAGCACGGGGAATATTGGGTTTCAGAGCATCTGGCAATTATCTGAAATGTGGGAGAAAAAAATCAATATGCTCACAGAAAGCCGGTAAGGTCACAAAAAGAGACGGAGACGCACTTAAAATGCACAAACCCTCTTCCACGGCCGAGTAGAAGAGCAAATCTCTGAAATCCTCCCCATCGCTTACAGACCACAGAAACTGAAGTCTGCATTTCTCTTTTGTTAACGTCTTTTTCCAGCAAAGCTTCATGGCAAACCCTAAAATGCTTTATATAATACTAAATAAAGGGTCATCTCAGGAGAATGAAGGCAAGTTGTGAATTCAGAAAATAACAAAACCACAAAGCACTGGTCTTTAATCAGAAATGACAAAGTCATAATTAAGAAATAAAAAGTCAATTCTGATAAAAAGTTGAAATTATTAAAAAATTAAGTAGTGCTGTCAAATGATTAATGGCGATTAATCACATCCAAAATAAAAGTTTTTGTTTACATAATATATGTGTTTGTACTGTGTATATTTTTTATATACATTTAAATACACACACACACACATACAGTATATATTTTGAAAATATTTACATGTATATATACATTACATATAAATATATTTAATATATAAAAATAACATATTTTTCTTAACTACACACATGCATGTGTGTGTATTTATAAATACATAAATATACACAGTACACAAACACATATTATGTAAACAAAACTTTTATTTTTGATGCGATTTATGGCGATTAATTGTTTGACAGCACTTATATTAAGTCATAATTAAAACATAACACTTTTATGCCATAAATATAATTCACCAAAGCATTATTATTTTCTTATGTGGCAGAAATGGGCTTCCAGAGACATGAGCGCAGGATGAGTCATCAATATTTTTCCTCCATTTACCCAAAATGGAAAGACTATCTTTTTTTAATGAGCATATCTGCTCAAAAATGATTTTGTCGATTTTTAGTCACACTCGCATGCAGATGAGCTCCATTCTGGGTTTTTGTCCATTCAACATCAGGTATGAACCGCTATGTCTCATCTATCAGTGAGTGTGTCAGTGCATGTTAGTGCTGGATTGAACACACTCACCGTTTCTGCTGTGAGCGAGTGTGAGGTGGGAAGAGTGCGAATCACAGCCCTCGGATCTCACACCTTCAACACGCCAAGGAATGCAATCTCCTGAGCCTGTCAACAGCTGAAAGAGACTGGAGTTAACAAAAGCATCCTTTTCTGATCGCTCACATCATTACTCAAATGAACCAAAAAATGACAAAATTGTCATTATTTATTGAGTTCATGCATGCATGCTTTCTGTGAAGGAGAACATGTCAGGAATCTTCATGTATGCATGATCTTATTCATAAACATTAAAAATCAGAATACTGCCATGCTACACATTGAAATGTTACATCTTGAAGCAACTGCATAATTGCATGAATAACTGCTGATGCAATGCATTGCATTAGCTTTTGTGCATAAACATGCAAAACAAGCTATTTGTCAAGAAACCTGGTGCATTAGAATAATGACCAATAAAACAAATATTATTGCGTCCACCAGCTGGGGAATAACAACTTCCTAAGTGTGAGTCATTTCATGGAGTCATTAAGAATCCACTTGACAGCGATGATTCACAGAAAGCACTTTTGATAACAATCAGGCTCTTTTTCCACAGCAGATGAAGATTCCTTCTTACCGTAAGCACTATTGTGTTTATCATTTCTGAATTCTCTTAGTGAGCTCTGATGCAATTCACGAATAGCATGAGTTATTAGAAAATATCTCTGTTATGAGTCAGAACCACGGTCTGTGCATGTGTTTGTGTTGCAGTTCAAACCATTTTAAGGCATTGTAGACGTGCAAAGGCTTTTTTGGCCAAATTCTAAGGCAGCATCACGTGTAGCCTTCAAGGAGAAGCCAATCCCAGAATGCATTGCATAAAAGATCTCCCTACAGAATGTTGTTTAGATACTCCACTAGAGGGCGAATGAAGCATGCAATAAATGAAGAAGTGCATTTGTGCAATTTGCATGCATTAAACTGGCTCAATGCATCACACATAAAAGGAAACGCAATAAATTGTCCAAACATATTAGTTTTAGAGTATAATGTATTTGGAGCTGAGCGTTATATGGGAGAGCATCCAAATCACATTGCGATTCTGTGAAGGCAAGCTGCAGTCCTCCATTGGAAAGGTCATTGCTTTTTTTATCAACCAGCAGAAAAAGAAGGAGCTTCATATTCTTCATAATTGCTTCGTGACGCTGAAAACTCACCGTAAAGGTGAAGTGTGTCATTTGCACATCATTTCTTTGAGACCGAGTCATGACTGTCAGGATATTTCACACAGAAACCTACAAAAAATAAATAAATAAAAAATTAAATGGTTATTTATTTATATGTTGCTTTTGAAAAACATCAATTTTATCAGAATACACATGACAAATGGCAACTAATTAAGTTGCACAGGTCAACACCAATTACAATTTCTAAATTTGTTTTGCTTCTACAGTGTGTAATTTTTTGTGGTATTAACCATGCGCTTTTTGACATAAAAAGTCATAATTATGAGATATAAAGTCAATATTATGACGTAGTAAGCTATAACTTTGACAAAAGGTGAAATGATCACATAAAATGATAAGAAAAATGAAATTATGACATACTAAGAATTATGAAATAAAAGTAGAAATAATGACATACTGTGCTAAGAATTATTACATAAGAACTATGGCATAACTTGAAATTATGAGTATAAATTACAACATATGTAGAAATAAGGGTATTAAGAATTATGACAAAATCTGAATTATGACATAAAAATGTTAATTATGACAAAAAATGACATTAAAAAGTTGAAATTATGAAAAAAAAGTTGAAATTATGACAAAAAGTCAAAATTATGACATGAAAAGTAGAAATTATGACATAAAAAGTCAAAATTATGACATGCTGTACTAAGAATTATGACATAAATTGAAATTATGACAAACAGCTGAAATTTTGACAAAAAGTCAACATTGACATAAAATATTGTCATAATTATAACAAACATCAAGACTGATATAAAAAAGGTCATAAATATGACAGTAGAAATTATGAAATTGAGTCATCAATATTTGTGCTCTACTGACTCTGAAGGGAAAGACTGTCCTTTTTCAATGATCATATCTGCTAAAAGATTATTTTGTCAATTTTTAGAAGTAGAGATGAGCTCAAAGCGAACACACAGTGGGTTTGTGGGTAACACTGTCCATTCAAGAGCTTTATGTTTCACATTCTTAATAACTGCTTCGTGACGCTGAAAACCTACCTTAAAGGTGAAGTGTGTTGTTTCCACACCATTTATTTGAGACCGAGTCGTGACTGTCTGCACATTTCACACAGAACCCTACAAAAAAAAAGAAAAAAAAGGTTAATCTGGTCACTGGTAGATGTTTATGATTTATATGTTGCTTCAATATACACATATACAAGCTTATATACAAGCATATATAAGCTTAGTACAAAACATTATTTAATGGTGCTTACCTGCAAAGTACATTTTCTGTATTAAAATTGCATTGTAACCTCCTATGGAAGTGTAAAATATGTATAATACATATTTGTCTGTAAAGTGATGCTCATGTACCCTCTCTCATTTTTTTCCTCTTTTTCCTTGTTTCTTCTTGTTGATGCATGTGAAATGTTCTTTGTTATACAGTGGGAGATGGCATTGTACATGTTATTTGTTGACAATAAAACATTAACAATAAATGAATAAATAAATAGACTTAAAACATGACTACTTTGAAGTGAACATCAGTAGAGAAACATGCACTTTTCAGCCAGATGGTGTATTACGACACCTGCCAGCAGGAGCTAACTGACCCAATACTAACCAGCCAAACCTTGACCCTCTGAGTGAAGCTCATGAATGAGAATGACAAAAACCTGCATTATGCATTATGATAATAGGACTTTGCGGGAAAAATAATTGGCAAGAAAACTGTCAGTCACATTGAAAAGACTCAGAGTCTCATACTTTAGATAAAAAGTCATAACCATGTCATTAAAAGCCAAAATTATGAGTTTATTAAGATTTATGACATAAAAAGTCAAAATTATGACATAAAAGTTATAAACATGACATAAAAATTTGAAATTATGACATAAAACTTCATGGAAAATCAAAATTATGACATAGAAAGTGAATATTAGCATAACACCTCAGTCATATAATGTACAATATAAAAAGTCATAACTATGACATGTCAAAATTGACTTGAAAATGTATAACTATGACATAAAAAGTTAAAATTATGACATGTTATGTCAGAATTATGACATTTAAAGTTAAAATCATGACAAAAAATCATAGGAAAAAAGTAAAAATTATGACATACTGAGACTTATGATAAGTATAGTATGGCGGAATCATTTTATGAAAAGGTAAAAGTATATCAGTAAAGTTAAAACATGACAAAAATTATGACATGAAAAGTTGAAATTATGATATGAAATGTCAAATGATGACATAAAAAGTCAGAATTATAACAGAAAAAGGTCATAACTATAACATAAAAAGTTGAAATGATTACATGAAAAGCCGAAATTAAGACATAAAAAGTCAGAATCATGACATAAAAATTTAAGCTATGACAAAAAAATATTGAAATTCTGACATTCTTTGTCAGAATTATTACATAAAGAGTTGGAATTATGATGTGAAAAAGTGAAATTATGACATAAAATGGCAAAACTATGACATGAAAAGTCAACATTATAACAAAAACTCGTTAGTCTATGTACAATATAAAAAGTCATAAAGACTAGTGCTGTCAAACGATTAATTGCAATTAATTGCATCCAAAATAAAAGTTTTTGTTTACATAATATATGTGTGTGTGCTGTGTATATTTATTATGTATATATAAATACATACACATGCATGTATATATTTAAGAAAAATATGTTACGTTTATATATTAAATATATTTATATATAATATAAATTATTTGAATATAAATATATACATGTAAATACATGTAAATATTTTCAGAACATATGCTGTATGTGTGTGTCATTATATATATATAATAAATATACACAGTACACACACATATATTATGTAAACAAAGACTTTTATTTTGGATGCTATTAATCACGATTAATCATTTGACAGCACTAATAAAGACATAAGTCAATATTCACATAAAAACTTATTATAACTATGACATAAAAAGTTGACATTATGACAATAATAGAAATTATGACAGAAATTGTAAAAGATCTAAAACAATAAGGTTCCATTTGTTAACATTAAAATGAACTAACAATAAAACATACTTCTAAAGCTTTTACAGTATTATTCTCACTCAATGTTAATTTCAGCATTTACTAAAATATTAATGAAAACAATTATCGTCTCTGTTAATTGTCTCAATTATTCACTCTGTTATTCACAGTGTAACAGCGCAGACTAGTGCGTAATACTGGAACTGCACTTTATTCCCAGAACTCACACTCACGCAATGCTCCTCAGGACACTGATGCAGAGTGAGTAATGTCATGTGAACAAAGCCTGGCAGTGACACACTGATGGGGTTAGTCATTGGTTTTGTGCTGGCATCACCGGTGCGGTTCTCAGGTGTGTCAGTGAGGGGAAGGAGCTGACACTGTCTCTCTCTCTCTCTCTCTCTCTCTCTCTCTCTCTCTCTCTCTCTCTCTCTCTCTCTCTGTGTGTGTGTGTGTGTGTGTGTGTGTGTGTGTGTCATCCACTGGTGGCCTTATAAATCACAGTACAGTTAAAACCACTGCAACACACACACTGCACATCACTGGCATCTTTATGAGAGCTCAGAAACACTCACATCTTAACAACTACCCACACAAACACACCCAAAAAATCCAAACCACTCATTCATCTCTTTTTGAAAGAGTCAAAATTGAGTGAATTAATTACTGAAATGCTATTTCTTTGTGGGAAGTTCTTCAAGGGCAGTGGTTCTCAAACAGGGTTATTATTGTTAATTAGAGCTAAACTGAAATCATAAAAAAAAAAAGTTTGATACTTGAAATAAAACAAACTTTAACTGAAAATAAAATTATAGAAATAAATATAAACATGAAATCTAAAAATAAATAAAATAATTAATTAAATAAAATCTAAAACTTGTTTTATTTCTGCTCGTTGTCAAGGCAATAAACATTTTTTATTTAGTTTAACCTGATGTATCAAAATAACTGAAACTAAAACTGAAATAAAAATTATTAAAAACTATAAATAACAAAATAAAAATGACAAAATACAACAAAATTATTAAAACTTTACCTAAATTAAAATGAAAACTGAAAGTACTCAAATAAAAGCTAATTCAAAATATCAATAAAAATTGTTCTCAACTGATTTAAGAAAAAAAAAAAAACTAATCAGAATTTGAACATGAAAAGCAAAGTTTTTTCCAGACAAATTGTGAATGTTGGCTTGACAAAACCTGACAAAGTAAAAAAATAAACTAAAAATGTCTAAAAAGCCTTAAAGTTTTAAGATTGATAAATAAATTGTATTTTCTGTGTATATTTCATGGTGTTTAATAAAATAACATTTGTTGAATTCACTCAAAAAAAAATTATTTATTATCCTTAATTGAAGTGATTTTTAACCACATTTTAATTTATTTCATTCAAATTCATTAATTTGTTTAATTTATTTCATTCAAGTCAGTTTCATTAGATTATCACATTTTAGTTGGATTAGGTCACATTAATATAAGAGTAAATTAACTTTATTAGGTTTGTCAAACTAAATCTTATTTTGTCACTAAAGTTTAACTGAATGCATTTACTAAGGTTTATTTATTTAATTAATTTTATTTTGTTGGTGCTACTTAATTTAATTGATTTACTATTATTTAATTAATTATCTTATCTTTTTTATGGTTTAATTGCATTTCTTATGTTGGTCTAATTGAAATTAAAATAACTGTAATGGGATTATGATATATTTTTAGAAAATATGCTGTATCATTTTTATGAGTTATTTGAAGAAATTGTGCAAGAGAACTCAAATGCACAACATGCCAACATACAAAACAGATTTGCAAACACATGTACTTGTATTTTCATGTATTTTCATGTCTCATTATTTGCTTTCATCATTGTTTGTCCCTGCTCTCTGTGATCAATTATAACAGACATGAGACCCATTTATGGGTCAAGACCCAACAGAAATATAAGACCAACTTATTTTTGTCACTGAACAGACTACAGTGCATTTTTGTCTGTGTTTGCCATTTGGTTTATTTCTAAAACAAAGGCCAAAATGTGTCACGTCAGTCTAGTTTCCCCAACATCCAGGCACGAACCTCAATGTTTATTGTGCCGTTGTGATAATGTCCTGCCAACGCTGATGTCTTAAGAGTCTGAATGCATTCAAACTCAACTGCTTGCAGTTGTTGTGTAATAAGTCAGTTGAGCAAGAGTCCAGAAATGTTCAGACGTGAAGACAATAAACTGACTGAAAAATATAATGGCATGAAAGGGTGTGTCTGTCTCAGGTTTATTCATCTCTACTTGTCTTTTTAATTAGGTTGACTTGACAAAATCAACATACAGTTATTGTACACACTTGGATTTTTTTTTTCTTTTCCTTTCAATATCCCTTAATAATGTGCAGCTCTTAAAGTATTTTAGGTACAAAAGACCTTTTTAACTTAAGGCATGACTTTGTCAAGCCAACATTCAAATTTTGTCTTGATGACCTTAACATTTCTAGTTTTATCAGGGCTCAAAATTGTCACTGTTTTGGTTGCATATGCTCCCAAAATTCAATCTGTGTGATCTCAAAATATATTTGGGAGCATTTGTGCAAGTGCAATACTTTTTGGGGCGTCCTGTTTTCATTTCTCGACAAAATTTTCACCAGTTTCAGCATATGTGCCTGCTGTGAGCTGATACAGTGACCGGTGCACCTCTCTATCTAGCATTACATAACCAATCAAACTTTATCTTTACATTCTTAACTTTAATGCAGATTTTAGATTGGTTAATATTAGCCAAAACCTGGTAAAATGGTAAAACTGGTAAAAAGCCAAAACGCAATATAGCTGCTGTCATCTTGAGAAAATGGCATCATTTGGAGCCTGAGTCTGCACAGTAGCGATTCATTTGGAGCCCGAGTCTGTGCCATAGTGATTCATTGGACACCAGCATCTGCGCAGTAGCAATTCATTTGGAGCCTGAGTCATCGCAGTAGCGATTCATTTGGAGCCTGAGTCTGCAAAGTAGCGATTCATTTGGAGCCTGAGTCTGCGCAGTAGCGATTCATTTGGAGACTTTAGTCTACAGAGTAGCAATTCATTTGGAGTCTGAGTCTGCACAGTAGCGATTCATTTGGAGCCTGAGTCTGTGAAGTACTGATTCATTTGGAGCTTGAGTCTGTGCCATAGTGATTCATTGGACACCAGCGTCTGCGCAGTAGCGATTCATTTGGAGCCTGAGTCTGCGAAGTAGTGATTCCTTTGGAGCCTGAGTCTGTGCCATAGTGATTCATTGGACACCAGCGTCTGCGCAGTAGCGATTCATTTGGAGCCTGAGTCTGCACAGTAGCAATTCATTTGGAGCCTGAGTCTGCACAGTAGTGATTCATTTGGAGCCTGAGTCTGCACAGTAGCAAATTCATTTTGAGCCTGATTCTGCGCAGTAGTGATTCATTTGGAGCCTGAGTCTGCGCAGTAGCGATTCATTTGGAGCCTGAGTCTACGCAGTAGCGATTAATTTGGAGCCTGAGTCTGCGCAGTAGCGATTCATTTGGAGCCTGAGTCTGCGCAGTACCGATTCACTTGGAGCCTGAGTCTGTGCAGTACTGATTCATTTGGAGCCTGAGTCTGTGAAGTAGCCCTTCATTTGGAGCCTGAGTCTGCACAGTAGCAATTTATTTGGAGCGAAGTAGTGATTCATTTGGAGCCTGAGTCTGTGCCATAGTGATTCATTGGAAACCAGCGTCTATGCAGTATCGATTCATTTGGCGCCTGAGTCTGCGAAGTAGCGATTCATTTGGAGCCTGAGTCTGTGAAGTAGTGATTCATTTGGAGCCTGAGTCTGTGCAGTAGAAATTCATTTGGAGCCTGAGTCTGCGAAGTAGCGATTCATTTGGAGCCTGAGTCTGCGCAGTAGCGATTCATTTAGAGCCTTTAGTCTACACAGTAGCAATTCATTTGGAGTCTGAGTCTGCACAGTAGCGATTCATTTGGAGCCTGAGTCTGTGCAGTAGCAATTCATTTGGAGCCTGAGTCTGCGAAGTAGTGATTCATTTGGAGCCTGAGCCTGTGCCATAGTGATTCATTGGACACCAGCGTTTGAGCAGTAGCGATTCATTTGGAGCCTGAGTCTGCGAAGTAGCGATTCATTTGGAGCCTGAGTCTATGCAGTAGCAATATCCATTTGGAGCCTGAGTCTGCGAAGTAGCGATTCATTTGGAGCCTGAGTCTGCACAGTAGCGATTCATTTGGAGCCTTTAGTCTACACAGTAGCAATTCATTTGGAGTCTGAGTCTGCACAGTAGCGATTCATTTGGAGCCAGAGTCTGTGAAGTACTGATTCATTTGGAGCCTGAGTCTGTGCAGTAGCAATTCATTTGGAGCCTGAGTCTGCGAAGTAGTGATTCATTTGGAGCCTGAGTCTGTGCCATAGTGATTCATTGGACACCAGCGTCTACGCAGTAGCGATTCATTTTGAGCCTGAGTCTGCGAAGTAGCGATTCATTTGGAGCCTGAGTCTGTGCAGTAGCAATTCATTTGGAGCCTGAGTCTGCGAAGTAGTGATTAATTTGGAGCCTGAGTCTGTGCCATAGTGATTCATTGGACACCAGCGTCTACGCAGTAGCAATTCATTTGGAGCCTGAGTCTGTGCCATAGAGATTCATTGGACACCAGCGTCTACGCAGTAGCGATTCATTTGGAGCCTGAGACTGCGCAGTAGCGATTCATTTGGAGCCTGAGTCTACACAGTAGCAATTCATTTGGAGTCTGAGTCTGCACAGTAGCGATTCATTTGGAGCCTGAGTCTGCAAAATAGTGATTAATTTGGAGTCTGAGTCTGTGCCATAGTGATTCATTGGACACCAGCGTCTGCGCAGTAGCGATTCATTTGAAGCCTGAATCTGTCAAGTAGCGATTCATTTGGAGCCTGAGTCTGTGCAGTAGCAATTCATTTGGAGCCTGAGTCTGCGAAGTAGTGATTCTTTTGGAGCCTGAGTCTGTACCATAGTGATTCATTGGACACCAGCGTCTGCGCAGTAGCGAATCATTTGGAGCCTGAATCTACGAAGTAGCAATTCATTTGGAGCCTGAGTCCGTGCAGTAGCAATTCATTTGGAGCTTGAGTGTGCGAAGTAGTGATTCATTTGGAGCCTAAGTCTGTTGCTTAGTGATTCATTGGACACCAGCGTCTGCGCAGTAGCGTTTCATTTGGAGCCTGAGTCTGCAAAGTAGCGATTCATTTGGAGCCTGAGTCTGCAAAGTAGCGATTCATTTGGAGCCTGAGTCTGCGAAGTAGTGATTCATTTGGAGCCTGAGTCTGTGCCATAGTGATTCATTGGACACCAGCGTCTACGCAGTAGCGATTCATTTGGAGCCTGAGTCTGCGAAGTAGCTATTCATTTGAAGCCTGAGTCTGCGCAGTAGCGATTCATTTGGAGCCTGAGTCTACACAGTAGCAATTCACTTGGAGTCTGAGTCTGCGCAGTAGCGATTCATTTGGAACCTGAGTCTGCGAAGTAGTGATTCATTTGGAGACTGAGTCTGTGCCATAGTGATTCATTTGACACCAGTGTCTGCGCAGTAGCGATTCATTTGGAGCCTGAGTCTGCGAAGTAGCAATTCATTTGGAGCCTGAGTCTGCACAGTAGCGATTCAATTGGAGCCTGAGTCTACACAGTAGCAATTCACTTGGAGTCTGAGTCTGCGCAGTAGTGATTCATTTGGAGCCTGAGTCTGCGAAGTAGTGATTCATTTGGATCTTGAGTCTGTGCCATAGTGATTCATTTGACACCAGCGTCTGCGCAGTAGCGATTCATTTGGAGCCTGAGTTTGCGAAGTAGCAGTTCATTTGGAGCCTGAGTCTGCACAGTAGCAATTCAATTGGAGCCTGAGTCTGCGCAGAAGCAATTCATTTGGAGCCTGAGTCTGCGCAGTAGCGATTCATTTGGAGCCTGAGTCTGTGCAGTAGCGATTCATTTGGAGCCTGAGTCTGCGAAGTAGCAATTCATTTGGAACCTGAGTCTACGCAGAAGCAATTCATTTGGAGCCTGAGTCTGTGCAGTAACGATTCATTTGGTGCACTAGTCTGCACAGTAGCAATTCAATTGGAGCCTGAGTCTGCGCTGTAGTGTTACATTTGGAGCCCGACTCTGCACAGTAGCGATTCATTTGACACATCAGTCTGCACAGTAGCGATTCATGTGACACCCAAGTCTGCTTAGTAACGATTCATTTGGAGTCTGAGTCTATGCAGTAGTGATTCATTTGGAGCCAGAGTTTGCGCCGTCATGATTCATTTGGAACCTGATTAAAATGCAGTGGTTGCTGCTAATTTTAAATGGCTATAGAGAATTTAGCCTGTAATACTCTAAGTAAACATCTTGTTCATGTACTCATATTTTTATTCTTTCTTATCTCTTTTATTATTATTTAAAATCATAAAAAAGTAATAATAATAATAATAATAATTTAATAATAATAATAAGCAGAGAACGCATACTGATAAAATAATGTATAGCCTGGGTGCACTGTAAGTCGCTTTGGATAAAAGCGTCTACTAAATGCATAAATGTAAATGTGAAATCAGCACATAATCAGCCCATTCGCATGTAAAACAAGATATTTTGAAAAAAATGTCTCAGTGTCCAAAGTCAGTGGGGTTCAATTTTGTTTTGAACCTACAACATTCAACATTCATTTAAACATCTTTTGTATCTCACAGAACAACAAAATTCATACAGATTTGGAACAACAATTTAAAAAGTGTTTAAAAACACGTACATTTTCAGTTTGAATATTACAGACTATTCAATGCTGTTTCTACAAGCAATAATTGAGTTCTAATTGTAACTCCATTGGCATCAAAGTATTACTATTGTATATAAAAGACTCATTTCAATTATGAAAATGTTTCTTATACATCCATCCATCTTTACTGTATAGAGGCCTTCTGACATGGTCTCGGTTACACCCTTATTTGTTTACATTCACAGACCTTAAAAGAGGTCTTTGGAGATCCTTTTTCCTGTGCTAAAATGAGATAATAACCCCATGTCGGGAAGCTCTTGGGGTATCATGTAAACTCTGGAATAATATGTTGCAGATCTAACGCAAAGTCTTGTCTCTTTGGGGAGATTTGATGGCTTTTATTAGGTCTATGGAATTTTTAACCTCTATTTTCTTCCTTTTTGTCTTCCTCAGCAGTCACATCCATCCTATTTCCCCATTGTGAAGACTGATCTGAGCTTTTATGAAGTCATGCAGTATGATATTCAAATTAAGATGGATTGTTCTATTCTGAAGGGGAAAAATGGCTTATATATATATGTGCACAGCCCTTGGGGACTGATTGCTGGCATGCTTTGAGTATAAATTAAGCAGTGTTTGGGTGTGGAAGTGAAGAACTGTGACCAAAGCTTATATTTTCTGAAACTGAATTCTTTGGAGACTTTGTTTCTTTAGCAGAACACAAACGAAGATTTTTAACTCAAACCACTGCAGTCTGTCAGTCATATAATGGCAGTAAATGGGACCCACAGCTTTGAGAGAAAAAAAACAAAAAACATACACAGACAAAACCAAATAAAACCCTGCAGCTCATGATGACACATTGAAGTCTAAAGACACAAAATGATCAATCTGTGCAAGAAACTGAACAGTATTTATATCATTTTCTACTTCTGATCCACCGCAATGTCCAACTGTCCTGAGCACGTTCACAACAGCATTCGCGTGACGCGTCAAAGTGCTCTGGCATAGTAGACGCATGCACGGAAGCGATCTGTTGCATGTATGTGTCACTCGTTGTTTACACCGTCACGCGCCGGCTGTTGTGAACACGCTCAGGAGAGTTGGACATTGCGGTGGATCAGAGGTAAAAAATTATATAAACACTGTTCAATTTCTTGCACAGACTGATCATTTCATGTCTTAAGACCTCAATGTATCGTCACGAGCAGCAGGGTTTAATTTGGTTTTATCTGTGTATGTTTTTTTGACTCTCAAAGCCGTGGGTCCCATTGACTGCCATTATATGACAGACTGCAATGGTTTGAGTTAAAAATCTTCGTTTGTGTTCTACTGAAGAAACAAATTCACCTACATCTTGGATGCCCTGGGGGTAAGCAGATAAACATCAAATTTTCATTTTTGGGTGAACTATCCCTTTGAGAGCTGGGGGGTGAAAACTTTTTGAATTTGAAGATTAGGGTAAATTTAACTTATTTTGTCTTCTGGGAAACATGTAACTATCTTCTGTAGCCTCTGAAGGGCAGTACTAAATGAAAAAAAAAATGTACACAACTCCATTCTGTTCAAAAGTTTTCATTGCCTGCAAAGGATTCTCAAAATATTTATGATTCTATTTTTTATTATGAGTTTATTTATGATTCTATTTATTTGTCCAATTACATTTGAGCCCCTGAAAATGTTTATAAAAATGTGTCTGTTGCAGCTTTAATTACGTCGCGAAGGGGGCGGGGCTATCAGACTCCGATTATAGACAACATAACCTTATAAAATTCATACACTACATGGTTGAGTACATAGTGTATGAGTGCATAGTGTATGAGTGCATAGTGTATGTGTCAATTGGGACGCAGTGTACCTTAACTTCCATAGCAACAGGCTTCTCCAGCACTAAGATAAGATAATTATTAAATTAAAAAACAAAACTTAAATATTGTCATTATGTATCAAATATTGTGATATTATGTATCAATTTCATATATATTTAAATAGGGAACTACACATATTTTACAAACACAGTTGTTTTAGAAATCTATAGAATAGGCCTAGTATTGTACGTTGGGCAAATTCTATAATTCTTTTAGATTCCACTGAAAGTCATTACGTAATTAAAACCTATAAGTAAAACGTCCATCAGTGATAAGTGTCAAGGTTTGCCTCAGTTTCTCAGACACAGTGAGGCAGGGCGCAGGAGGAAGAGGGTGGGATCGTTCACAGAGATGTAGTTGAGAAACTTTACCGACGCGCTTTTTGGCTTGAATAGTGGAAACATCCCCGCTACAAATACAGCAGAGATGGATAAGATAATGTAATTTGTTTTTAAAATGCATTTTCGCTGTTTTCATTGAAAGACAAGCATCAGCAGCTGTTCAGTCAGTCGCCTTCACATGGGGTTTGTGTTCGGGGCGTCAGTCTGTGTATCATATCGCAGGGATGTCCGCGCAAGGCTTGCTAAACAGCGTCTTCTCATGTTCCTCATCG
This sequence comes from Spinibarbus caldwelli, assembly GCA_039654775.1. NCBI lineage: Eukaryota > Metazoa > Chordata > Actinopteri > Cypriniformes > Cyprinidae > Spinibarbus > Spinibarbus caldwelli. The sequence continues at coordinate 2,274,391 of CM077232.1, forward strand.
GGCTCTAAAACCCTCGCAAAGAGGAAACTGCACCAGACTCGCAGCTTGGATTCTGCGCTGATCAGAAACTGCGCGACGCCTGGAGACGCCAGCGGTCATCGGTCATTCTGCTGGAGCTCGAGCTCCACAGCTGGATTTACTAACAGCCAAAGCGCTTCAGAAAGCCTCGCTGCGGACCCCAGACTCAAACCGCGTCTTTCTACGTCGAGTTTGTTCACATCTTCAGACGCTTCGTCGATCTCCAGTCTTCATTTTGACTACAGAAGCGGCAAACGCAGCGCGTCCAGGGATTTATCTCTACACCTCTCTGGTTCTAGCAACATCTTCTCACCGAGAAAGTGGCTTCAAAGAAAGTTGCCTCAGTCGGATGCTGTATCGCACAATATCTGTAAATCTGAGGTAAGATTATACAAAATACGGTCTGCATTGAAGATTTCAAACTAAAATTAATGTTTTGTTGATATGGATGCTGTTTGGCGTCACTCTCTTGAACAGAGTTTGAATAGAAGTTTGCAAATGTCAAAGCAAATGATAAATCACGAGGCTTGTCTGGTCAGGCCATCCAGGTTGTTCTGTCTTTTCTCGAGTATGAGTTTTTCACGCATTGTTGATAAATGCACATAAACCTCATGGTTCATTAAATATATATTGTTAAAGGAATAGTATTTTTTTTTTTTGATGATTTCACTCTCTTTTTAAAATTTTCACGACTTTTAATCAACTGTATGCCTGTTGTAGTTCATTTTAAATTGTCATGTGGTGTGACAAATTTTTTTTTCCAGATATGCCAATGTTTAATATAGTCTTGTAATTAATATGAGCTCAAATGTAAACTTCACAGTAATTTTATTACAATTTAAAGAATGTATATGGACAGTTTTAACCAAGCAGCTGTTTTATATCTTTAAACGTTAGTAGTATTGGATCTTCATTAACTGAGTCTTGGCAGTATATCATGCCTGATCAGATGCATAATCAAGACAAAGCATGCATCCAAGTTTCAGCATTGAGATTGGCACTTTTCGGTAATTTCTGGATCACCATACCATAAATTCTAATTCAAAATAGTTGGAATGACTAAATTGATGTTTAGTCATTTATCAAGTGTTTTGTCCTGAGCAACTTCACAATCAATTTATCCTGCTGGAGCCAGCACTACTTGCACTACTGCAATGCCAAGTTCCAAAAGTGTGCTTGCATAGAAACTAGAGCTGAAATAAAATGCACAAATAGAGAAAAGCAAGAACAAAAACAATTTATGGAACATTAAGGGAAAGTTTCTTGAAGGTTGTGACGGTCTCAGCAGATCAAACGGATGTGTGATGTTTGATCCACCACAGAACAACAGAGACAGTGAAGGTTGTGGAAAGCGACTTTGTACATTGTTTTGATGGAACCAAGTGACACTGGCTTACTGACCATATAGAGGATGGGAAGAAATATAGAGCTGTAGGAGTGTGTTGAGGCAGGAGTGCGCTGTTCCAGTGACAGCCTGACGTCAAAGCCTTGAATTTAATGCAGTCAGCTGAAGATAACCAGTGGAGTGAGACCAAGAAGGCTGTGACATGGACTCTGTTTGGTTGATTGAAGATCAGACGCAGAAAGTGTGGACAGGAGGATCTAGTGGTTCAGCTTGTCGAAGGCAGCAGACAGCGCTGGTAGGATGAAGACAGATGACTTAGCGTGACTCTTGCCAGCCTCCGGGTTTCAGCAGCAGACAGCAGGGAAGTCTTCATGGAATGTCCGCTTTCCTCCACTGCAGAATCCAATACAGATATAAAATACTAACCCTAAAGACAACTGAAGATATTGAACTCATACGGTGGTTTAGCTGCTGATCCTGACTTTAATAAATGTGTTATCCTCAAACCATTGAACTTCACACTAAATTCCACTGGAAAACATAGAAAAATGACAATAATTCAATGCAGTAAAGTGCACAATGGCATGAGGATAATAGGAGGCCCAAATGGATGTGCATTGTTGCTGTCATTGTCATCTGATTGAAAAACTGCAATTGCATGCTTTAATGACCAAATAATGTGCAATTCAGTGAATGGGACTTTCTGAAGTGCAACCTGTTGTCCAGATGTGTTAAATGTTCAGGATAAATTAAAGTGGCATTAATCTCACACATGTCTGAAGTGGCAGGAAATACCAAGGTGTTGTGAAAGTGCTTGTTTTTTGAAGTAGCTTTGCAAAGATTAGGAATGTGAACTAATGAAATTACAATATTAAAGCATCTATGATTAGAGACAAATCAACAAACACCTCTTTGTAATTAATGCATGCTTTTTTTTTCTTTTTTTTTTCTTTTTTTTATCAAACTGTGGCCATACTACAATATTGAGAAACCAAAACGCCAAATTTGTAGATGTTTGTGTTGGCCAGCCCAAAGGGGAGCTCTCTTTGTAACAGTTACCTAACCTCTCAGGAATCTGGAGTTTATAAAGCTCCTCCTATAAAGCAGTTCAGCTGTGTCTTTTAGAGTACTGCTCTTTCTATTATTTGGCCAATGAAACTGACAGGCAACAAAAAGCAGACTTTTTGTTTTTGCCACATTCAACTCAAATGCATGCATTTTTTTTTTTTTTTTGCCATAAACCACCTTTTTTACAGTCATGATTGGTAGGTGGTTTGAAACCACATTGCAAAATGACAAGAAGTCCTAAATATTGGATTTGAAAACCAATAAAGTCTGAAATCTGTAGGCAGTAAATTCATATTTTTTCTTATGTACATTGCAATATATGCTTTGATTTATAAGCAGCCACCACGGCTCATTTGCACAGACAAAAAACATCTTAAAGTAGTATACTTGCAAAACACAACAGTATTACTTGGGTTTCTTTGCTTCCCTTTGGCCTCTTGCCTGTTGCAGACTGTTTCAGAAAATCTGTTGCAGTAACAAGCTTAACAATGTTTAGATCTCGAGGCAAAGTGCTCTGATATATCTCACGAAAATACAGCCACATTTAACTTTTATTGGGCTGCTTTTAAATAAATTCCCATTTTTGGTCAAATTGCATTTATCTGTGCTCTTGTGCAATGCTTAAATTTAGACCTGGCTTAAAATATTACCTGTTATGTTAAATGTTTTATTGAGAAATTGCTTTTTTTGGCATTTTCTGTTTCGGTAGAATAACGAAACAGGAAAAGAACAATGAAAACGGCATGTTCTTTCACTATTTTCTGTTTTGTTGAATAACAGAACACTCATATTCATTGAAAACAATTAAACTGAATGAGCTTTTTGTCAGTAGGCCCACATTGTTGTTTTATAGTCCCATATACTTTGTGTCGCAAAAACTCTCAAGCTCGTCTGCAGTAGGTCTTTGTACTGTGCTAGAAGAAACCGTGTAAGAGTGGAGCGTAGTTCTTCAGCGAAGTGACATCTGGTTTACATGAAGTCTGCCTCAGCTTCTATTTCTCACAGCAGAGCAGCATGACCTGATCTTTGGCAGCGCTACCCATGCAAATAGTTCTTCCCACTGGAGACTGTCAACTGAATACAACAGCACTTTGGGGTCTTTTTAAGGTCTTCTTTCATGTTCAACAGTTTCGTGAATCTTCAAGCTTGCAGTGGTCTTTACCACCGATAAAATGAACATGCACTTTTGAGTGCCAATGGAGAGTCTCATGGGAATGTCTAAAATTAGGCAATATTCGAAGTCAACAAGTTCCTGGTCTTATTTTGCTATTTTTCCTCTTTGAATATCCTGCTTCCCTTAGAAATGCATCATTTTATGGAAGTCAGAGTGTTTTTGTTTTGACAGGTTGCCGTGATTCAACACTATTGAGTGGAGATAGCAAGATCTTTGCAGAATATGTGGTTCGTTCACAGACCAGTGAATGTAGGGCATGTTCATGAAGACTGACTCACCTTAAGCTGTTTTCAGTTGGAGCAGAGCCAGCGTAAGAGACCGTGAGTGGCTCAATGTTTTCGCTAAGATGGTTTAGATTATTGCATCTCCTCCAGACAAGTACAGTTGCAACATGCGATAAACATCTCAGATCCCCAAAGTCATGTATCTGATTTTCCAGAATGATGAGTGGAAAAAGCTCGTCCTCTGAGGTTGGACCTTTCTTTTCTAGCTACATTAAAGCAATTGCAACATCAGTATCAGCATAACCTTTAACCTTTTTTATAGTCTGCCTGCCAATCATCTCAGTGTATTGCTGCACATACACACGTACACATATGTGCAGCACATGTTTATGTTCAGAGGCGAACTGCAGATTTGTGGCCCTGTTTACACCTAGTGTTGAAGGAATAGTTCACCCAGAAATGAAAATGTGCTCACCCTCAGGCCATCCAAGATGTAGATGAGTTTGTTTCTTCATCATTTGGAGAAATGTAGCACTGCATCACTCGCTCACCAATGAATCCTCTGCAGTGAATGGATGCCGTCAGAATGAGAGTCCAAACAGCTGATAAAAACATCACAATAATCCACAAGTAATCCTTCAGTCCATCAATTATCATCTTGTGAAGCCAAAAGGTGCATGTTTGTAAGAAATAAAACCATCATTAAGACGTTTTTAACTTCAAACCGTTGCTTCTGGCTGAAATACAAATCCACAATCCATAATAATGCTTCCTCCAGTGAAAAAGTGGTCTGATCTAAATCAGGAGCGAAATCTGCACAGATCAAGCACAGTTTACAAGCCGAAACAGTCCAAAAACAGCTCTAAACAAATATGTGGCTGGATTTTGATGTGAGAGACAACAGGAGATGGACTTGTTCACTGGAGGAAGCATTATTATGGATTATGGACTCATATTTTGGCTGGAAGCAATGGTTTGAAGTTAAAAACATTTTAATTTGTTTCTTACAAACACACAGCTTTTGTCTTCTCAAGACATTAACTGATGGACTGGAGTGGTGTGGATTACTTGTGGATTATTGTGATGTTTTTATCAGCTGTTTAGACTCTCATTCTGAAGGCACCCATTCACTGCAGAAGATCCATTGGTGAGCAAGTGATGCAGTGCTACATTTCTCCAAATCTGAAGAAGAAACAAACTCATCTACATCTTGGATGTCCTGAGGGTGAGCACATTTTCAGCTAATTCCTATTTTTGAGTGAACTATTCCTTTAAAATGCTTTACCCAAAGGATCAAAGTTTGTCTGATTGAGATAGTCCAGTTTACCCCTGCTGGTAGACTTCATAAATACACCAGTTTTTTCTTGATTGTTGGACATTCAAAAGTAGACAAGTTTTCTGATGAAAGTAATAAATACATATAAATTGTGAGTATTTCATTTTATTATAGTAGATGTTTCACAAATTCCTTTTAGAGGGACTTTAATGCATGAAAGTGGCTTATTTTGTCCTCTAAAGATGCCTATATGAATTGGTTTGGGAAAAACAGAGGTACGATTTGGAAAATGACTTTTTCACATAAGAAATCCAACACATTTCCTAAGCCAAATGCTAATAGTCCAGATCATGGCTGTGCACATACTAATAATAATAATAAAAATATCAAGATTGTGATTGCACAATTGAGTTAATCATGCAAATAGATGATTACAGAATTCCATTTAGGTCTGTTAATTGCGTCAAAGCTCTCTCTTTTTTTGAAACACAGCAATTGAACATTATAAGGGACGTGTCTGTTTTTGCACATGATTGCAATATTGAATCAGATGCATTAGTCTATAGGCCTATGAATGGTGATGACTGTTCCTATAATAAGTGCATGAGTCATAAATTTATGTTCTGTGTTTCACTTCTGCTCGCGGTTGCACATGATCACATCTTTTTGCAAAGTGTGAGTTTTTCCAGCTTCATGTATCAGTTAAATCCATTGTTGACAGCTTCAGCAATGCTGTACGGCCAACAAAAGAAGTTTGTTTGAAACTCAAATTTTTCTCACACCAGTTTCCTTTCGAGTCCGGTTGGAAAGAGTTGAAATAAGCGAGAGGAAGATGTGTTTCCGTTGTCAAGCAGCAACTGTATGACTTTCATGTGTTCTTCTGTGAGGGTGCGTCCTGACTGACTCAGTGATTAATGTAGTGATGTTGAAACCCAGAATGTGGTACTTCCTGTTTCTTTGTGCCAGTCGGGGGTTTGACACTGGGAACGAGATAAAGTGATATTTAATGCTCTTACATCATCACAGCTATTAAATAGGATTATTCAGGAGATTTCTGTGAACAGCTGAACTCTTTGTACCTTTGTATCTTTTGTTATTATTGTTTGGTTAAAGAGTCAGAAGAATTGGAGAACAATTTGGCTCAGTTACAGTTCATGAGTTTGAATTTGAAGTGAATTGACTAAGTCCCATAGGATTTTCAGTTTGGAATTTGATTGACAGAAAAAGGAATTTTAGATACAATTCAAAAAGTGTAACATTTTATTAGTCCAACACAACAATAACATGTGCAAGAACATATTAGAATGTCTTAGTTTTAAGGTTTTTACATTTTGTAACAGTTTGTTTTAAAGTGAAAGTGAAAGTCGTGACGTATTGTCAAGTATGGTGACCCATACTCGAAATTGGTGCTCTGCATTTAACCCATCCAAGTGCACACACACAGCAGTGAATAGTGAACAAACACACACACACACACACACCGTGAACACACACCCGGAGCAGTGGGCAGCCATTGCTCCAGCGCCCGGGGAGCAATTGGGGGTTCGGTGCCTTGCTCAAGGGCACCTCAGTCATGGTATTGAAGGCAGAGAGAGTGCTGTTCATTCACAATCCCCACCTTCAATTCCGGTGTGAGAATCAAACCGGCAACCTTCAGGTTACTAGCCCAACTCTCTAACCATTAGGCCACGACTTCCCCATTTTAGAGAAATTAATACTTTTAATCAGCAGTGACACATTAAAAGTGACAGTAAATACATTTATAATGTTACAAAAGTTTTCTATTTCCAATAAATGCTGTTCTTTTGAACTTTCTATTCGTCAAGGAATTCTAGAAAATATAATGTATCAAGGTTTCAACAAAAATGTTTGTCAGCACAACTGTTTTCAACATTGCTAATAATCAGAAATGTCAACAACGGAGTTATGATGCTGAAAATGGAGTAATGCAGAAATGGAGTAATAATGCTGAAAATTCAGCTTTGACCACAGAAATAAATTACATTTTAACAGATATTCATATAAAAAACAACTATTTTAAACTGTAATAATATTTCACAATTTTTACTATATTTTGATCAAATTAATGCAACCTTCCTGACGTTTTTCAATAAATAAATAAATAAAAATACTGACCCCCACATTTTTGGCTAGTAAATTCAGGAATTTATTTTGAATGTTTAAGAAATTCTTAATTAATTTTTCAATGTTGTATAATCTGGATGGAAAATGACACATTAAACTTTCTTCTTCTTCTTTTTTTTTTTTTTTCTAAATTGTGTTTTATTTGTACAGCACTTGTCATTATGTACCTTTCATTCCAAAGCAGTTACACAAACAATAGTTTGCACTCACAAAGCATGTGTCCACTTGTTTTACTTTGTCATTCTGAAGGAAAAGACACATAGGAAGTGACACACCCAGAGGACTCACTTTCTTCCCTTCAGTGTCTCAATAGCTGGAAGTGATAAGACTGTAAAAGTGACATTCTCACATGAAACCACAAAACAATGCTGTGAAGCTGTGACTTCTCTGAGAGAGATTTCATTTGACATTTCCAAGCCCTTGGTGGGACAGAAAGTCAAGAAATTATTTTTTGTCGGTTTTTTGTCAGTTTACAATAAAAACAGGCACTAATGAGTCAAAAATTGACATACAATAATGTTTGTTTTTGGTTGCAGACTTTCGTTTCTTGGGAAATCTGAGTAGTTTGAAAGGTTTTTGAGGTTTCTTCTGAAACTGTAGTGAAAATACATGAGATTAACCAGGCGAAAAAATCTCAGTTTGAGCTCCATCTCATTGCTGTTGAGAAGAAACTGAGATTTTAAAATGATATCACTCGTCTTTTTTTCTTTCCTATGGGAAGCTGACTCCCATGATGCTTTGGCTCAAACGTAGCGTGAAGACGGCATTAAGTAAGAAAGCAGCACTATTTGTTTTCTGAATTTGAAATTCTTCAAAGAAGCCCCCGAATCCCCAAGTTCTTATTTCCTATCAAAACGAAAGTGGCTAAACTGATCCAGACTGAGGAAAAAAACACAGGAAAACTGAGTTTTCTCAAGTCTTCGCTGTCTGCATTTCAGCTGGTATATTTTTAGATCAGCATTTATATTTGTAGGACGGCATGATTTGGGGGAAAATCTATTTTTTTTTCTGATAAAGATTTAAAATCCAATTAAAAATTATTATTATTATTATTATTATTATTATTATTAATACTGCTAAATAAAAATAGAAAGTTAATAAATAAAAATGAAAAAGAAATAATAATATTGTAATATTTCACTACAAAATAAAAAATAAGAAAAATATGAATAATTTTATTTTACTTTTTAACTGTGAAATTATAATAATTATAATTATATTTATGGCTTAATTTAATTTTTCAAACATTAAACCATTGAACTTTTTCAATATTCCAGCCTTTGAAATCAGATAATCGCACTAAGTCATATCACGATTTTGTTTTTATTTCAGTTAATTGTGTGGCCCTTTGTAAATAATTTTTGCACATTTTTTTTGTATGTTTTGGCAGAATTTATATAACTGTATATGTTGACAATATTTAGAAATCACATTATATTGTCAACATGTTAAATGTAATGCAGTTAAACATTTAATGAATCTAATTTATTCAAATATTAAATTCATAGATAGTTTTCATTGCATTTCTGTGAACCTCAAAGGATTTGTAAACATTTGTACGTAAATTGTTACATCCATAATAGCAATTAGAAGCTGTTCATACGTTGATATAAATGTATGTGTGTTAGAAGCACATGTTATGATTGAATACTTAAGAATGCTAATGCGATCGCGTTGGTGAAATCGTCGTGGAGAATAGAAGTGTGGCGAGCAGCTGGGCCTGAAATTACCATCAGACGCAAATGTGATGCTTATTTGATGATTCTCAAGTATCTCTTGTTAGACAGCTGTTCAGATGAAACTGTTGCTCACCTTTTATGCTGATGAGCGAGGCTTTCATTTCTGGTTAAGTGTAGCAGCGGTAAGTGTGCAGTCGTCGAGTGGCACTACAGCACCAAAGGATGAAGCGACTCGTGTTTGCACTTTTCTCTTAATATCTTTTAAATTAAAATGTTCATAATTTACTAAATAAGCCTCCTGCTCATTGTTTTAATTTTTTCTTATCTGTGATATTGTATATTGCATTGTTGATGCCTTGTCAGATGATACTGAATGCAGTACATTTCATATGAGGTTCTTTCCCTTGTCTGATATTGATATTTTATTATAAAATACTAGAAATGCAGCACTATATATACTGTCATTAAAAGTTTGAAATGTTTTAAGTGTTTTTGAACTCTTCTGCTCACCGCGGCTGCATTTATTTGATCAAAACTGCAGTAAAAATTTGGAAATATTTTTACAATTTAAAATAGCTGTTTTCTGTGTGAATATACATAAAAATGTAATTTATTGCTGGGATCAAAGCTGAATTTTCAGCATCATTACTCCAGTCTTCAGTGTCACATGATCCTTCAGAAATCATTCTAATGCTGATTTGCTGCTCAAGAAACATTTCTGATTATTATCAATATTAAAAACAGTTATGCTGCTTAATATTTTTGTGTATTTCATATATTTTAATATCTGCAATTTTTTTCAAGATTCGGAAGTCCAAAAGAAGAGTATTTATTTTAAATAAACGCTTTCAAACAAATGGTAATTTTTTAAACTTTCTGTGTTCTAAATGAATAGATTTAGATATACTTTTTAGTACACACTATATAGGGAACTTGTGATTTGGAATGCAGCTTATGTAAAGCCAGCCTTATTTAATTCCACATCTGTGCACAAGTGTTATCTTGTACGCTGATATTTCTCTGGATTTCAGTGGGAGAGCTCGTCCGCTGTCTGGAAGAGCAGAGATTTTATGTTGGAGAATGATGAAGTGCAGGTGTTAGTGGGGTGTGTAGTGTAGTACTTAAGAAAGAATGCCATAATTTAATGTTCTGATGACATTTTTCATTCATATAACATGAGTCAGATGAACTTTCTCTGTGCAGAATTGACCACAATGGTGCAACACCTCTAAATATCTGTTGTATTTGGTGTAAAAGGCTGTCACATTGTTTTGTTACCAGGCGTGGCATCAAGATATTTGTAGTTTTATATTGCATAATGCGAGGCCCATATAGAATTGATTTGTTGAGTCTGGTATAGAAGGGCTCGACTGGGTTGCACACAGATCTGAGCACCTTTGATCTGAACTTGAACACTGCGAGCTAGACACCATCATCACCAGACGTCAATGCCTGACCTCACTGATGCTCTTGGGAGTGAACGGGAGTGAATCCCTGCATCCATGACTTAATCTAATAGAAAGTCTTTTCTAAAGAGTGGAAGCTGCTGCTATGCTTTTTGCAATGCATTTTAAATTAAATTAAGTGTTCAGAATGATGATGGTTAAAAAAAATTAAATGCGAGGAAAAAAATTATTTCAGTGCATTTGCGCTCTCTTTTGCAAAACTTTTGCTTTCCCCGTAGAAACTTTGCGTTCCCTTTGCGTTCAGTTTGCAAGCAAAACTTTTTTGATGGAAATATAATGAGTTGGGAGGTAAAACTAGATTTCTGTGCTATTGCAAGCAAATGTAAAGTTTCTTAGAGGAACACAATACCTTTTCTAGCAAATGCAACATTTTATAGGGAAAGATCGCAAATGTTTTGTGAGAGAGTGCAAAGATTCTCGGAGGAATGCAGTACTTTTGCAAGAGAACACAAATGTTTTGGAAGCAAACGCAAAGTTTCTCGGGGGAATGCAAATGTTTCGAAGCAAATGCAAAGTTAGTTTCTCATGGAAACGCAATACTTATGCAAGAACAAACACAATTTTTATTGGAATGCAAGGTTTCTTAGTAGAATGCAATACTTTTTCAAGAACAAATGCAAAGTTTCTTAGTAGAACGCAAGTGTTTTGTGAAAAATGCAAATGTGTTGCAAGTAAACGCAAACTTTCTTAACTCAATACTTTTGTGAGAGCGAACGCAAAAGTTTCTTAATGGAATGCAATACTTTTGTAACATCAAAAACAAAGTTAACGGAATGCGGCATTTTCCATTTTTTAGCGGAATGCAATACTTTTACAAGAACGAGCAAAGTTTCTTAGCGGAACACAAAGTTTTTGCAAGAACAGTTTCTTAGCAAAATACAATAATTTGGCAAAAGAACGCAAATGTTTTGCAAGCAAATGCTAAGTTAGTTTACACAATACTTTTGCAAGAAAGAACGCAAAGTTTTTTTTAGAGTAATGTAACAAAACAAAACTAAGAACTAAGTTTCTTAACAGAACACAATACTTGTGCTAAGTTTCTTAGTGGAATGCAAGACTTTTGCAAAAAAAAGTGAATGTTTTGCAAGTAAATGCAATGTTTTTTAGAGGAACACAATACTTTTGCAAGAACAAACACAAAGTTTCTTAGCAGAATGTAATGTTTCTTAGGGGAAAAATACTTTTGGAAGAACAAACACAAAGTTTCTTAGTGAAATGCAGGACTTTTGTGAAAAAAAGTGAATATTTTGCAAGTAAATGAAATGTTTTTTTAGGGGAACACAATACTTTTGCAAGAGTGAACGCAAAGTTTCTTAGTGGAATGCGAGACTTTTACGAAAAAATGCAAATGTTTTGCAAGTAAATGAAGTTTCTCGAGGCAACGCAATACTTTTTCAAGAGTACACAAAGCAAATGTAACATTTCTCAGGGAAACCCAATACCTTTGCAAGAGAAGGTAAAAGCGTTGATGTTTTTTCCCGCTCTCCCTTTATTTTCATAACATTAAGGGACTCCATTAGGTAATTTCTGTATATCAGTAGAAAAAAAAAATAATATTTAAAAATATGTGATTATGTTATTGATCTCATTTTGAGTGGATGCAGCTCATGTCTTCGCTCGTGTACATCAGTGTGTGATTTCATCTGGGTTATTATGCAAGCAGATGAGGAACTGCTGGTGTTTGGATTGAGTGTTGACCTTCTGCAGCTGGGAAGGAAATGCTCAGTGAATGTTTGACTTGTGCTGTTAGGCATGCATGTGGTCCTGTTATCCAAGTTTATGAGACTGGCTTGAGCGGAAAAGTGAAAAAAAAGAAGTGTGGTTGCACATCACATATGCTACACAATGACCCATAATAGGAGGTATTTACTTTATGATAAAAGGAGAGAACTGCAGTGGAAGAGAAAATGATCAAAATTCAGTTTCTCACACAAAGAATCACACGACTTAAGATGTGCAACATAATGCATGAGTCATATGGACTACTGTTTTATTTTGATTCTCATTTTTGGAGCGTAGTCATAATGAACTGTTGCATTGAAAAGAGCTTCTTCAAAAGAAATGTGTTCCAGAAAGAAAATAGCTGCATGAATAACTAATGTTTTCAAAGGAATAGATCATCCATGAATGTCATTAAGTTCACCTGTAATTGTTGGAAAGACCCTAGAAATGGGTCAGTATTTCTCATTGTTGTTAGACTTGTAAGCCTCTTTGTATCTGGACTCATATGACAGTTTCCACTTCAACATGGATCAAAGAAAGCATAATCTGGTCAAGGCAGATTTACAGGCTGGTTAATCAGAGGTTGTGAGTATCTGCCGGCACAGTCTGTTTCCTTCCTCACCGCTCATTAGGGCTGGACGATATAGATAAAAAAAAAAAAAAGAGTGTGTGTGAGATTTCTAAATATGACTGTGTTCCGGAAGCGACATGTTCCGCATGTACATTTATTTTCATTTGCACAGACACTCAAATGTATATTAATATTAATGTACTGACAGCATCTAAAACTTCACTGTAAACCCCAGTAAGCTGGCAAAACTCAAAAACATTTGAGGTCAAAGTTAATAAATTCAAAGTTTTAAATAGAACTGGCAGATTTTTATTTTGTACTCATACATGTTGGTTGATCTTAAATTGAAATATGTGAGCAAACTAACTCATGTAATTTCAGCTTAGTAAATTAGTAAATACTAAAATATTTTTAATTGTGGAAACTATAACAAGCTAACTCAGCTAAATGTTAATTTGTTAATTATTAACACAATGCTTTGATTAGCATAGCAATTGCTGAATATAGAGCAATATAGAATATTTAATAGCAAAAAAAAATTAAAAACGAAATCCCCCACTTAACATTAATCTTGAGCAAAAGGAACATTATATAACACTTAATGTTAGCATTTACTCTCCCTTTCGAGTGACATGACAAAGCATGGGAAATAGAAATCAGCCCACTTTTTGTTAAATTTATGTTTGTCTAAATTAAAAGTAAAGTAAAACAAAACAATGAACCAATCCAGATTACTTAAATTGTGTCAGTTTTGTGAACTCAAAAGAAAAGGAACGTTTTAATTACTCGTAAAAGTTAATTAGTTTGAACTACTTTATTTAAATTTGCCACTAGTTAAAAAAATAAAAAATAATTATTTAATAACAATTATGACATTATTTATATAATAAATAAAAAAATATTATTTACTAAACTGTCATTATAGCTATGATTGAATTAAAATGTTTAGTTAATAAGTAGCAAAATTTAGTAAAAACTTTAGTTAAAATAAACAAACCATGCTTTGCGTTTCTTTTGCCTTTTCCAAATTTTGCAATTATTCCTCTTTTGTAAACTGTAAATACATAATAATGTTTTAGTTGTTGTATGTTTCAGCATCTGTCATAATATCAATATATATATATCAATATATATATATATATATATATATATATATATATATATATATATATATATATATATATATATATATATATATATATATAAACAGACACATACATACACACTATTATTACAAATGTTAGTATTAAAAATGGTGATTATTTAATAATATCTATATTATTTATATAATAATTATTTTAAAATATTATTTCAAATGGTCATTACAGCTAAAATTGAATTATAATTAGTAAAATATAGTAATTTATATGCATGTAGTAAAATATAGGAAAAACTATAGTTAAAATAATAGGCATGTTTTCATAATCAAGAGGTTAATATTAATAATCAAAGGTGATACTACCTGCCAGACGGTTTTTATTACACAACACAGCTTGTTAATGATTTGTGAAAATCACTAATTTGTTGTCTTAAATGTGTCATCTGATCTAACTCAGTCTGAGACTCCTGGCTAAATTTACTTCAGTGATCATTCCCAGAAAGCCCTACAAGGCAAAGAGGAGTAAAAGCAAAACCAACAAAACACGAGCGTCTGCCAGAGTCTGGGTTCGATTTCTCAAGTCCGAGGAGATCCGGGTGATCAGCAAACGTTCTCCAGTGCTTGTCACTGCATGTTCACAGAGACCTGGGCTTATTCTGAGGGAGTATAGAGACGCTGTGTGTATATTTACTGTATCTGTCCAAACATCACAATATAAGCCAGCAGAGCACAAGAGCAGGATTACTGGAGCTGAACTCCCTTTCATTCTCCATTGAGAAACCTGACATGAGCTCAGACGCTGCTGTAGAAAACACAAGCCTATGATTTCAGCTTTAGTTTTTCACAAATCATATTTGTTTACCAAATAAAAAAAACTGTCTACAATCCTTAAATGAAATGCACCAATGAGAAACATTCTCAACATACTTATACATGGAATAATTACATATTTCTTTTGGAAAGAAGTCTCTTCTGCTCGCCAAAGTTGCATTTATTTATTTATTTATTTATTTTTATAAAAAAATACAGTAAGAATTGTGAAATATTATTGGAATTTAAAATAACTGTTTTCTCTGTGAATGTATAGTAAAATGTAATTTATTCCTGTGATCAAAGCTGAATTTTCAGCATCATTACTCCAGTCTTCAGTGTCACATGATCCTTCAGAAATCATTCTAATATGCTGATTTACTGCTCAAGAAATATTTCTGATTATTAACAATGTGGAAAACATTTGTGCTGCTTCATATTCTTGTGGTAACCATGATACATTTTATTTTTCAGGATTCACAGATGAATAGAAATTTCAAAAGAACAGCATTTATTTGAAACAGAAATCTTCTGTAACATTATAAATGTCTTTACTGGCACTTTTGATCAATTGTATGCATCAGTGCTAGATAAAAGTAATTTTTGTTTATTCATACTTTCTTCAGACTTTTGAATTGTAGTGTGTCACGGTTTCCACAAAAATATTGAGCAGCACAACTGTTTTCAGCATTCATAATAATCAAAAACATGTCTTGAGCAGCAAATCAGCATATGATTTCTGAAGGATCACGTGACACTGAGGACTGGAGTAATGATGCTGAAAATTCAGCTTTGATCACAGAAATAAATTACAGTTTAACACAGAAAACACATAGAAAACAGCTATTTTAAATTTAAATAATATTACACATTTTTATTGTATTTTTCATTAAAAAAAATGCAGCCTTGGTAAGCAGAAGAGACTTATTTAATAAAACATAAAAAAATCTTAATTATTCCAAACTTTTGGCCAGCTGTGTAGATTTGTATATATTGTAATATTTCATTGATGCTGCTGCTTTATTAAAGAATTTCTCTTTCTGTGTGTCTATTTTGCGTCTTTCATAGGGAGATTTCACCTGTAAGAAAACAGCCGGTCATAATTTCCACATGCAGTCGGTTTCCATTCAGAGTCTGTCGGAGCTGGAGAGAGTCCGGCTGCAGGAGGTCGCTCTGGTCAGACTGATGAAAGACTTTGATTTGGGTTGCCAGATCACCATCCCCAAAGGTGCACGCAGACGCTCACATTTCAACAAATAAGAGACGTCCTGAAGTGTCACTGGTTTGATTGTCTTCAAGTTTTGTAGTTATTTTCTGTTCTGTTTCTGATGTTTTGTATGCAATGTCTTTTCCAGATGGTCAGAAGCGGAAAAAGTCACTCAGGAGGAAGCTGGATTCTTTATCGAAGGAAAAGAGAGACAAAGGTATGCATTTGGTTTTTAGATATTTGTCATCATGCACATCTAGAAGTTAAAGCTGCAAGCTGACCACGAGAAATAATGGTCAGATCTGATTTCTTCGATTAGATGTGTCTGCTTTTGAATGACAAATTAAACATCTTAATGAGATATAGAAATACTTTAAGGATATAAAAACTATTAAATATCTTAAATGGTATAACAAAAGTCCTAATTATCTTTTTTAAAGGTCTTAAAATTGGGGCTAAAAGGAGGAGTCATATTATGGTCTAATGTTATTAATAAACTTGAAAAGGTGATGATTTAATCAAATCTGAGCAACGTTTAAAGTCAAAATCAATGAATACCGTGCATTTAGTCAAGTCACCTATATTTATATAGCGGTTTATACAATACAGATTGTGTCAAAGCAGTTTACAGTATTAAACAGGAAAGTATTTTTTATGCATAGTTTATTGTCTATTGTTTATTGTAAGAGATTGTCATAATTTATCAACAGTAGATCATAACCAATGTTCACTTTGTTTTTATATTCTGACATGTTGTAGATGGTTGTATGTTTTATTTGTTTGTAGACTTTTCAAAATAAGAGTCCTGGTGTATTTCAGGCATGTTTAAAATTAAAAGTCCTGCATTATGCATACATTTTTTACATTTCTTATTTTTTATTATTTAACACATTCAATATAGAGAAGTATCAGAGCAATAATCATGCTTTTCTTTAAACACATTATTATTATATCAACAACAATGTATTGATGTATTGGTATATAAACCAATTTCAGTACGCATATAGAATAAAACATGCAGGTCTTCAAAAAGGTCCTAATTGGATCTTAAAAACTCTGTAGATAAACTAATCCTAAAAGCATAAAAAATTGCTACTTGAAATAAATGTTTACTGAAATAAAATAAAATATAAAAAAACTTAAACTTATTTTATTTCAGCTAATTTCCAAGGCAACATTTTACTTTTTCATTTATTTTGACTTGTTCTAAAATAACTAAAACTGAAAACGATATAGACTTATAACAACAAAAATAATAAAAATGACAAAAACACACATCATTATGAACATAATTCAAAATATTAGCAAAAACTAAGATAGTATCTCATTTATACAAAAATAACACTGTTAGCCATAGACAAATATATCAATAGTTATTTGACCTATTTTAAGAATATAAGCACTGTGTCCAATTTGTGAATAATAAACCATTTTACATTTACATTTCTGCATTTAGCAGATGTTTTAATCTAAAGCGAATTACAATAGAAGAGCATAATTGATTCCTCACAGTATTCATGTTTATTTATTAATTGAATGTTAAGTATTAAACTTGCCCCTTTTAGACTTGCACTTTATTCATTTACTAACTGCTTGTTTTCTTTAAAAAAAACAAAAACAAAAAAAAACCTCAACACTAGCTTCTCTAATGTTTTTGTATTCTATCTGTTTTCTTTTTATTTAAAATACAATTAACAAAAGCAAAAAAGGCCTTTAACACTAGCTTGTTCTATTCTTTTTCTATTCTATCTGTTTTCTTTTTATTTATTATGTAATTAAAGAAAAAAAACCTTGCTACGTGTACTGTGTTAAGCTTACAGAGACTTGTCATAGCACTTGTGTATTATTGCTCTTTTGTTGGTTTTGATTGCTTCTGTTGTCCTCGTTTGTAAGTCGCTTTGGATAAAAGCATCTGCTAAATGACTAAATAGAAATGTAAGTAAATATTATAAACAGATGTTCATTTATGCACTTCTCATTTGCTAACATGTTCCAAATATCATCTTGCGCTTCAGTGGAAGAACATCTGACCGTCTGAACAAAGAGTCACATGATCAATGACACTCATTTACTCTCATTTGATTAGACACATAGAAGCGGAGCACAATCTGCTTTTACATTATCTCTTCATGTTTAGATCCTAAAACGTTTATTTATAGGTTTAAATGAAGAACCAAATATTGAGATGTTCACAGTGCTCTCATACTGCACGTCTGATCTCCTATAGCTCCTCTATGATATTAATATATAGTGCTTTGACCCAGAATGCAGCGTGAGGGCAGTGATCCGCCTGAGCGGCTGCGCAGTAATGTGTGCTGGAATGCAGACGCTCCCGCTGCGCTCCGATTGCCTCAAGAAATAACAACAACAGTCCGAGACGCTCTGCGCTCGCTCACATTATTTGTGTTGTAGATCAGACCTCCGACGACTCGCGCCGGACACATTCCTTTCACGTTTACATTAAACTACTTGTGTCTGAAGGTGTGAGATGTTCTGTGTGGCATGCCACAATACAAAAATTTGTATATGCCATGTTTTATTACTTTATATATTAAGCAAAATGTGTCTATGTGTGATATTGCTTAATGAATTTGGCAGGTTTATAAGCATCAAATATATCCATATCCTTTTAAGTATCTATGTATGTATGTATGTATGTATGTATTTATTTATTTATTTATTTATTTATTTTTAATTATTATTAATTTTTATTTATTATTTGTTTATTTGTTTATTTTAATTTTTTTAATTAATTTATTTATTTATTTATGTTGTGTGTGTGTGTGTGTGTGTGTGTGTGTGTGTTGTTGTTGTTGTTGTTGTTGTAAATTATTGAAATGTCAATGTAAAATCCCAGGAGGAATTAATGTAAATATTTTAGTTCAAAGGCATTTGGCTGACAAAAAGTTTGGGAAATCCTTGATTAAATAACCAGAACTAAATCTTTGCAGTAAAAAGCACAGGAGAAATCACATGAAAAGTAGGGTTATTGTAGTCTAAATAACTAAAACTAATAATTGTTATCAACATCAGAGGACCTTGAACATCTGAATGTGTCATGTAATTATTGATATATTATGATATACAAAACTGACAAAAAAAAGTTTGGGAATCCTTGAATTACATCATAAAAATGTAAAATGAACATAAAAGGAACGTGGATATGCAAATGTGTTGCTAAATTATTGAAATATTACTTCAAGTTATTATTTTTTTATATTACAATTTTATTTTATTTTATATTATATTTTGCTTTGTTTTGTTAGTGTTTTTTTTGTTTTTTGTTTTTTTTTTTTAACATGAAATCCCCCTGGGATTTTAAGTTAACATTTCAATAATGAGGCTAAATAAACACATAAATACATAAATGTGACCATGGACCACAAAACCAGTCATATATATATATATATATTTTTTTTTTATTAGTATTTATTTAATCTCATCTTTATTTTTGTGTTGTTAAAACATTAGTAAACATGAGTAAAACTATTTAAAAATATGAACGTAAAACCCCAGGTTGACTTCATGTAAATATTTGAGTTTCAAAGGCATTTGGCCTTTGACAGAAAGTTAGTGAAATCCTGGATTAGAGCAGCAGAAGTAAATATGCGAGTGTTTCTCTCTCAGAGTCAGATCCTCAGGCGTTCGGCGTGCCGCTCTCGCAGGTGATTGTGAACGACCGGCGTCTCAAGCAGCTGCAGGAGGAGCAGGAGGAGCAGCGGAGTCCGGCGGACCGAGTCTCTTCACTCCTGCACCTGACGGGCCGCAGATCCACCAACAAGGAGCTTTCCAGCAGTAACTCGTCCCTCAGCTCGTCCTCCGAGACGCCCAACGAGGGAACCACACCCGGCACACCGGAGACGGCACTGCGCTCGCGCAGACGGGTAGAGTAACGCTTCAAACCATACTGCTGCTTACACTGAGGTCGCATTTGTTAACTGTAGTTAATGCATAACTAACATTAACCAGCAATGAGCAATGCATCTGTTACAGTATACAATTATAGTCTATAATTATATTATATAATTAATACAACTATTCATCATTAGTTCATGTTAGCTCAAGTGCATAAAATAATATTTACACAAGTAAATGTTGAAATGATCATTAATGAATAATTGCTTTAAAAGTGTTTTTATTGTTAGTTCATGTTGACAAATGGAACCAATAGAATTGTAAAGCATCATCATATTTTTAAATATCTGATAACTGATATGCAGAAAAAAAGGTTTTTGACACAATAATAAATTTATAATCAATAATTATCATTAAATCATTTTTGTATATAATAATAATCATTAAAATGTTTTTTGACACAATAATAAATTAATAATCAATAAAACATTTTTTGGCGCAATAATAAATTTATAATAATAATTTTAAATCTTTTTGACAATAATAAATGTGTAATTATTAATTAATTATTAATAATACTTATTAAAACTTTTTGACACAATGATAAATAATAATTAATAATAATCATTAAAACATTTTTTACACAGTAAATTAATAATCAATAATAATCATTATTTTTTGACACAATAATTCATAATAATGATCATTAAAACATTTGTTTTGTGACTAATATATTAATAATCAGTAATAATAATCATTAAAATGTTTTTCAGGCACTATAATAAATTAATGATCATTATTATTGTTATTATTCATTTGTCTATTTACATATTTATTCTGCTATATTTATGCAAAATTTATTTTATTTCAGCTGGTTGACGAGCCAACTTTTTTCTTTTGTTGAAGTGCTAAAATAACCATAAATAAACTAAAACTAATAAATAAAAAAAAAAATACTATATAGACATATTTAAAAATGGCAAAAATATGCAACTGAATACATAAAACATACTAAAATTAAAGCGAAAACTGAAAATGTTAAAAATATAATTATTAACATTTATAATTGTATATATATATTAACATATATATACAATTATTAACAAGTACTATAATAGTATGTCAATGATACTAAAATAACACATTTCTCACATGAGAATAAAACTTTTAGTTACTTTACCTGTGTAAACTGTTGTTTAATGCTGGGAGGGACATCTGTGGAATCAAATTGTCATTAAAAACCAAATTGTGTTAAAACTGATACAGAAAACATGAGCAAATGTTTCCTTAGTTTGTTCATGACAATCAGGGATGATGATTTATTGCATATTGAAAATGTATTTGCTATGATTTTGCTGGAGATATTTAAGTAATGCTATTAATTATAATGCAATGGTTTTAACAGGGTTCAAACTGTATTTCTCAGCCATATATGCTGACAGAAGTGTCTATATCTGTGTGTTTGACCGCTGCAGGGCG
Source organism: Spinibarbus caldwelli (assembly GCA_039654775.1). Lineage (NCBI taxonomy): Eukaryota > Metazoa > Chordata > Actinopteri > Cypriniformes > Cyprinidae > Spinibarbus > Spinibarbus caldwelli. The sequence continues at coordinate 2,295,529 of CM077232.1, forward strand.
GCATGTCTGTGGACTGCATCACTGATCTGGACGACAGTCACTCTCGTCTGCTGGAGGCTCTTCAGCTCTCAATGCCTGTGGAGTCACACAGCGAGAAGAAGAAGACGAGTGATGCCAAGCTCAGCCTGAACCCCATCTACAGACAGGTGCCTCGCGTGCTGGACAGCTGCTGCCAACACCTGCAGAAGTATGGTCAGTGCCACCTGAACCCAAATGTGTTTTAAGGAGCCCCTAAAAATCAAAATTGTGGTCCTGAAGTCACATCTGTCAGTTTGAGGTCGTCTTTATGGTTAGATAAGCCCTGCCCCAAGTTCCTGTTTCATTAGAAAACATCCAAAAACGTTTCTGTTTCCATTTCATGGGGTCAGAGTTCACAGTAACAGCCGGACTAGTTTGAGCGTAGTCTAAACACAGTTTTAAGACTGTTTCCATATAGACGTTGACGTAACAGTGCCGGTTATTTGCTTTGCTGCTGTTTAGGTCTGCAGACGGTGGGCATTTTCCGGGTCGGGAGCTCCAAGAAAAGAGTTCGACAGGTGAGAGGCAAATGTTTTATGTTTTAGAGACTATATATTTTTCTTTCAATTTTTTTTTACTAAATGACAGTAAGGAAACCAGAATACATAAAAGCAGGTGAATACATTGAATCAGGTGTGTCTGATAAGGGAGACATACAAAATGTGCAGGACAGGGGTGCTTGCAGGACAGGTTTGAAAACCGCTGATCTAGACCATGAATTCCCAAACTCAAAAACTATTTTAACCCCAAACCCAAACCATTTTATTTTATTTTATTTTATTTTATTTTATTTTATTTTATTTTTTATATTATTTTATTTTATTTTTTACCTAAATATTTATTTAAAGTCCCTCTGAGTTAATAAGTTTAATAATTCAACAACACATTTGCATATTCACAGTTCTCTGGTTAATGGTCACATGACAGCCAAACAGTACACAATACAAACAAATGAAGTAATTAATCTTTTATTTTTATTTATTTTAAAATTATTTATCTATTTTTAATTTTGCTTTGACTTATTTTTGAACTTACAAACAAAAAAATACAAACCTGTCAAATTTATTAAGCAATATCATACAGTCACTCTTTCTTGTTAGATAGCGTCTAATATATAATATAATAAAACTTGACCAAATTTTGTATTGTGACATCCAGGTAAATAAATAAATTATTTCATCTTTTTTTAGTAAGTATTGTAATTTGTTTTCATTTTTAATTCATTATTAGCTTTTTTCAACCGCCATCAGTTTCTTCACAAACCCAGTTTGCTAAACTTTGCTCTAATGCTGTTGTGTACACTAACCTTTCAAGAGGGTTATTTTCAATGAATCTGGGTTAATTTGAATGATTTTTATAAATCCTAATGCATTAATAATAGCAAATAACTGGAAAGATTGTGGGACTTCATTGGTGGAAGAAGTATGTGAAGCCTCTAAAGACCGATGTGAGTTCTCACAGTGTTAACGTGTGTTTGTTGTGACGTTCAGCTTCGTGAAGCGTTCGATCAGGGTGCCGATGTTGTTCTGGACCAGCGGCACAGTGTTCATGACGTGGCGGCGCTGCTCAAAGAGTTTCTGAGAGACATGCCTGATCCTCTGCTGACCAGAGAACTGTACTCTGCGTTTATCAGCTGCGCGTGTAAGCAAAACAATGCTGAGACAATCATTCTTAAAGGAATAGTTCAGCCAGAAATGAAAATAAACTCATTCTCAGTTCATCCAAGATGTAGATGAGTTTGTTTCTTCATCAGATTTGGAGAAATGTATTGCATCACTGTCTCAGCAATGGATTCTCTGCAGTGAATGGGTGCCGTCAGAATGAGAGTCCAAACAGCTGATAAAAACATCACAATAATACACAAGTAATCCACACCACTCCAGTCCATCAGTTAACATCTTGAGAAGACAAAAGCGTGTTTGTAAGAAACAAATTTTTTAACTTCAAACCGTTGCTTCCGAATAAATCCGAGTCCATAATCCATAATAACGCTTCCTCCAGTGAAAAAGTGTTCTGGTGTGAATCAGGAGAGAAATCTGCACAGATCAAGCAGCGTTTACAAGACAAAACAGCTCTAAACAAATATGTGGCTGGATTTTGACGTGAGAGACAACATTATTATGTTATTATGTTATTATGGACTCAAATTTTAACCAGAAGCAATGGTTTGAAGTTAAAAACATCTTAAAGACAGATTTGTTTCAGCTTTTGTCTTCTCAAGATGTTAACTGATGGACTGGAGTGCTGTGGATTACTTGTGGATTATTGTGATGTTTTTATCAGCTGTTTGGACTCTCATTCTGACGGCACCCATTCACTGCAGAGCATCCATTGGTGAGACACTGATGCAATGCTACATTTCTCCAAATCTGATGAAGAAACATCTTGGATGACCTGAGGGTGAGTAAATGTTCATTTTTCTGGATGAACTATTCCTTTAATAAATCAGCGCTTTATTCTTGTTTATTCCGCTCATCTTCTCTGTGGTGTTTGTGCAGCTCTAGATAAGGCGGATCAGCACACGGTCATACAGTTACTCATCTGTCTGCTTCCCGCCTGCAACAGCGACACCCTTCAGTGTTTACTTCACTTCCTGTCAGATGTAGCCAATCACGCGGAGGATTCGCGGGACGCTGATGGAAACGAGGTGAGTTGTGTGGTTCATTTGTGATAATTTTTACAGTTAAGCAAAATTGTGGCAATTTGAATGTGTTTTATTTGTTTCATTTATAATTATATGTATAAATTTAATTTAGACTTGTGTCATGACTCTTCCGTATGAGAGTTTTGAGACCGAGATGATTTAATAGAATATCTCAATTAAACTTAGGGGCCGTTCACTCAAAATACATTTTTGGACATTTTTAGAGACTCATTTTGTTAAAAGTTGAACCACTTTCAAATTAAGCACCATGTTTTGGTGTGTCATGCGTAAGATGATGAAAAAGACATGAAATGCAAATGCATAGGTCAAATATATCCTTCTAGTGCATGTTTACATAGAAAAACAATGGAAAAAGCAGCCCAGTTTAAAAACATTTACTGTGTGAACGACCCCTTATTCACTGTAAAAACTGATTTTTCAAAGTAAATAAATAAAAAAGATTATTGCAGTGTGTTCTACTTCAAAATATTATGTTTATCAGTGTGTTATTTGCTGTTTCTTTGTAATTATTTGTGAAATTTACTGGCAATTTCTGAGTGAAAATCGTTTCAAAGTCAATCTTGCACTGAAAAAAATTTTGGTAGTGAAAGAATTTTCACTCAGAAAGCAGAGAATAAAAATTATTAAAATGTTTAAAAAATAAATAAATAAATAAAAATTTGTTAATATTTAAAGTTGGTTTTGTTTGACATGCTTTTATTATTAAAATTGAATTAAATCTTTAAAATAGAATCAGAAAAAAATAAGTGGAAAACACTGAATTTGATTAATGATTAAAATTATTTAAAAATGTATTTAAAATATACATCAAATACATAAAATACAATGACAAAGAAACGGCAATTAACACATTGAATTAAACATGAAATTTTGAGATAGAAAAACTGAAATTGTATTTTCTGGTAAAACATACTCCAAATCATTTATTACAGTGTACAACAATTTTTGGGGGATTTCAATGAATCGATTATAAACTCTTTCATGCATAATTTTTTTTTAGTAAAAAAAAAAAAGTACATAAAGCATGTTGAGTCTTCTATACTTGACTGTTTGAAATGAATGAAGCAAACACATAAATACTGAGATAATGTCAAATATTATCAAACGGCTAAATAAACACTGAGGTGTCATCTTTTAGCTTGTGTGTGTGTGTGTGTGTGTGTGTGTGTGTGTGTGTGTGTGTGTGTGTGTGTGTGTGTGTGTGTGTAAGAGAATGGGTGGAAAGTGAACTGATGGACTGCAGATAACAGCTTGTTATTGCAGCAGGAATCAGACGACATGAAGCTGTGATCTCATAGTCAAGTCACCTTTATTTATATAGCGCTTTATACAATACTGATTGTGTCAAAGCAGCTTTACAGAGTCAAACAGGAAAATAGTTTGTCAACAATGCAAGAGGACAAAAACAAAGAGTCATTTTTCATACATCAGTCATGTTGTGCTCACAAGAATCACAAGGTTTCCTAATGCTGCTTCCAATAGAAATCCAACACTATTCTGATTGTTTGTTTGTTTATCTTTAAAGTAACTCATTCAAGATTACCCTTGATTCCTTACTGATGTGTAACAAACTGCATTAATCCCAAATAGCTCAATGAACTCTGGGGTTTGTGGTCAGCCTGAAGAAAAATGTCATTATTTACTCCTGTTGTATGACAGTAAATCATAAAGACAGATACTTTCTGAAAAAAATAAAACATTTCTCTTAGACCTATTATTGTAAAAATTAATAAAGAAGTAAATAAAAAAAAAAAGTTTAAAATTGTTAATTAGACATGCTTTTTGATTACAAAAATTTATATTTATTTCTTCCAGGGGAATTTGACAGCAAATCTCTGTTGTGTAGCTTTATAAAAGGAATTGATTACATTAAAAAATTAAACAGACAGCACAGACTTTCTGAAAAAAATAAAACATTTTCACAGGGACCTATTATTTTAAAAAATAAAATAATTAAATTAAATTAAATCAAACTGTAAATAAATAATAATAATAATAATAATATTTTTTTAAACTTTAAAGTTGTTTTGGTTTGACATGCTTTTGATTATCAAAATGTTATTAATTCATTAACACAGAATCAGATAAATTAAAACGGAAAACAGAATTTGTTAAATTTGGTTTGGATTTCATAGGGCCCTAAAAATTAAATTTTTGTTAAAAAGTTGATAACTTATTAAATTATGTAAGTTTCATGATTTCAGTTAATAATGCATGTTTTTTTTTTAAATACTAAAATTGATGTAACTTAAATCAGAATATAGAAAAAATAAAATGGAAAACATAGAATTTGGGTAAAAAAAAAAAAATAATAATTTAACTATTAAAATGGGGGGAAAAAATCAATGTAAATAAATTGGTTAAAAAAAAGACTTTATAGGGCCCTAAAAAATGTCCAATTTTTTTTTTTAATTTAAATAAATAAATGCTGTTAAATTGTGTAATTTCATTATTTCAATTAAATTACACATGATTTTTGATTAGTAAAATTGAATTTAACTATTAAAAAATAATCCAGAAAAATGAATTTGGTAAAAAAAAGAAAAGAAAAATAGGGCCCTAAAAATAAATTTTTGTTAAGTAAAAAATAAATAAGTAAATTGTGTAAGTTTCATGATTTCAGTTAAGTAGACAAGCTTTTTGATTAGTAAATTTTAATTAAATGAAAAAGGAATCCTTTCTTCCTTCCATGACCATTTTTGATGCAGCTCTTTTCCATAAAACATCATGCTGACCACATCTGTCAAACTACAAAAAGGACAAAAACACTTGAAAGCACAATAAAAGTCTCTATACGGGAAGTTTTGGAGGTCATGCGTTGCTTTTTCAGGACCATCACAAACCCACAAGTTCACTGAGCTCAATGCAGTTAGAAATGATGACTGCTTTGTATTGTAGGTGATTGGTAATAAGATGACGTCTCTGAACCTGGCCACCATATTCGGGCCGAACCTGCTGCACAAGCAGAAGAGCTCAGAGAAGGAGTTCAGCGTGGAGAGCTCAGCGCGAATGGAGGAGAGCGCCGCTATCATCAGCGTGGTGCAGCTCATGATCGACACGCACCAGTCCCTGTTCACGGTACATCACACACGCACCATGACCTTATGACTGAGATATGAGGATGCTCAGCCAGAGAAAATACAACAATAAAAATAAATCACCACTTCTATGGCTGTTTGTTATGACAGTTTTATGAAAGTGCTTGAGATGTAGTTTATGCTGCTCAGCGCTGAAACGCTCGACTTTTCCAGCACAGTCCTCTGGCATGTCCAAAAAAGGGCTGCTGAGATGATTTGGACCATTTAAGTTTGAATAAAGGACAAGTATGACTGCAGAATAGAAACACATGCAGTTTTTAGGCAGATTGCATCCTGCAAAGGGGGGATATTGTACGTTTATTTATTTATTTATTTATTGTCCCAGTGTTATTAATCATAGTTTAATCCTAATTAAGTTTTATCATTTAAATTCTATATTTAATATAATATTTAATTAAATAATTTCATATTTATATTTTAAATATACATCTAATTTTTCACACTCTCATTAGAATTAATGAATGATTTATTTAACTTTTTTTCCCCCTGTGGTCCCAATGTTACAAATCATAATTAAGGCATAATTTAGTTATATCATTTTAATTTTATATTTAATATAATATTTAGTTAAATAATTACATATTTATATTACATATTTTTACATATTGCATATTTATACCATTTTTTTTATTAGAAATTGTTTTTAGACCGATTGTATCCTTGAAAGAAATTTTATATATTTGTTAATTTATTCATTTATTTATTTATTTATTTGTCCATGTATTTATTTATTTATTTCCTATATGGTCCCAATGTTACTAATCATAATTAAGTATTAAATTAGTTTTATTATTTAAATTATTTAATATCATATTTAATGAAATAATTTCATATTCTTTTTTTTTTTTTTTTTGCATCAGATTTTTCACTCTCTCTCTGACCCTAAGAATTCAACCATGTTTTGCTGTTCTGTCTTTAAGATTTGAATGTTATCTTCACATGTGAAATAAGTCCAAGTCAAACGGGTCAGGGTTAGTCTGGTTAGTGTGATCTAGTTTCCCCTGCTGGCAGATGCTGTAACTACACCGTTACTTGTGCTGAAGCATCTTTCTCTGTTCATAACTAACCATTTATTCTGATGAAACCAGTCAGACTTACAGGTTATCTGTCACAGCTATAATTATAGTAATATTTAAATACTGTTATAGTATTTATTAATATTTTGAATTAGCACTTATATTCATATTTTACTTCACTTTAATTTTGTCATTTTTAGTTTTAGTAATTTTAATACTTAAGCTTAAACTTATTTTATTTCTATTATATTTCTATTTTATTATTTCTATTTTATTTCTATTCTATTTCAACAGTTTTTTTTTTTTTTTTGGTTGAGTTTCATCTAATATTTATATTTTATTTTATAAATAATAGTTTTACTTTTAGTTAACAATAACACTGGCCAGGATGGGATGTTTTTGCAGCTTAATTTCAATAAATGTTTTTCTTTCCACTGTGGAAGAAGTTTTGATTTCTGAAAGTTCCAGTATATTTGCTTCGTAAATCAAACATTTTTATCTCAGATGGTGAAGGAAAGTTTGTTTCCTCATGATATGAGCTCTTTAAAGTCACTTGTAAGTAAGTGTCCTGTCACAGTGTAGTGATTTTGAGTCGGCTGTGCATTGGACTGTGTCTGTAAATGTAAAAAGATTGTATTCCTTGTAAAGCGTTTGATAGCCACCCAAGCTAAAGCCCCTGTGCTTGTTCTTTGGCAGTAAAGCTGTGTGTGTGTGTGTCAGTGGTCTGACTGGACTCAGTTGTGTTTTGAAGGAAAGTGTTGATGTGATTTGTGCCGCAGATCTCAGCGGAGCTGCAGAACGAGCTTCTGCTGAGTTTGCTGGACACAGACAGTGATGTGGTGGATTATCTGCTGAGGAGGAAAACACCACAGTGTGAGTAAGTGACTTTGTGTCTTCTCTGAACAACAAGACTGACGAGCAGTGTTGGGGAAGCTACTCTGAAACTGTAGCTTGATCAGCTACAAGCTACTCGTAAATTAAAGCAGTTAAGCTACATTCAAGCTACCCTTCTGAAAAAGTAGCTAGCTACACTACAAGTTACTGTCAAAAATTAGCTAGCTACTTTGAAACTACTTTAAATTTTTATTATTATTATTATTATTTTTTTTTTACAATTAACATTACAAATAACTAAATAATTATTAATGAAGAATTATAATGAAGTTATAAATAAAATATAATGAAGTAAATATTTGAGGTTAAAACATACTGTAATGCACTCATGATTTCAAAGAGTAGGGTGAATTCAGGTTGATTGGGACACATTTCCAAGCCATTTCAATGACGAAAAGTGTCCCAATCATTTGATTTTATAAACTACCTGATATACACAATAATAAAATACTGTACAGTTATATAGTTATATTATCTTGAACTGACTGTCAAAGTGCAAAATTGCTACTAAGGTAACATCAATGCAAGAACAAAATGTATGTAACTTAAACTGGATACGGTGGAGTCATAAAATAAGCAGGTTAATCTCACAGATGCGGGTCATGCTGTATTTACTGACTGATTATATTATGACCGTTCATCATTGTAAAATAGACATTTGATCTAGCGTGCAATAAAGAAGAAAAATTAATCTGTTTAAAAGGCTATTATATTATATTATGAACAAGAGAAATCTAATTCATTTTCACAGCATTAGGGTAAATCATATTTTATCATATTTCATCATAATTTTTATTTTATAAAATTCAAAAAAAGAAAGAATATTAAAAAAACACAAAGTGAACAAAGACCAAAGGTCTTCCTTCATATGAAATCAGACTTATATTATATTATATTATATTATATTATATTATATTATATTATATTATATTATATTATATTATATTATATTGGAAATAATTAATTGTATAAATTATATAAATATTTTTTTATATGGGATATGGCATTATATGGGCCTGTTTTATTATAATTTTTAATATTATATACAATTCAATACAAAATAAAAAAAAAACTAAAAAAAACTATTAGGTTTAGAGTACATGAATAAAATAGTAATTATGTAATATAATATAATATAATAATATAATATAATGAATATTATTACATTTCACAGCAATAAAGTAAATCATAAGTGCCTATTTTATTATAATTTATATTGTTCTATTATAAACAATTCAAGTTTTGTTAATGTGTGCTGGATCTGTGGTCCTGCAGAGACGTGAAGAGCTCGAGTGGAGAAATCTCTCCGTATGATAACAACTCTCCGGTGCTCTCAGAGTGGTTTCATCCATCAGAACCGGAGCATCAGAGTCCCACAATGAACAACTCTGTCAATTTCTGCCTCTCACCCTCACAAGCCGGCGCCGGTGGGTTTATTCACTAATGAAGAGACGTCAGTGATACTGACCACTGATTTAAATGAGCTGCATATGCAGCAACTCATACAAATAGTGGCAGACATAGTGGCAGACATCAACATCTGAATCACACAAGAAGCTCTCAGTGAATGGAGTTTGTCATTAGGATATTGCTACTGATACTCTAATAAGCATAAATACACAGCACAAATATTGGGTAAAATAGTCATTTTAATTAGATCAAATCAGGGGCATAATAGTTCATTAAATCTAAAACCATAGAAAAACCTCTGTCATTTGTAATAAAATACATTTTAACTGAAACAAAATAAAATAGAAAAACAATCTTTATTCATTATTCAATCATTAATAATAATAATAATAATTATTATTATTATTATTATTATTATTATTATTATTTCAGCTAGCTGCCAAGGCAACATTTCACAATGTCATTTAGTTTAACTTCATGCCCTGTTGTGACAACTTACCCCATATATTGTGACAAAATATATCTAAGCTATTGGGGCATGTTGTCACAAAGACAGTAGCAGTGGAAATACTAAAAAATGTTTGTATTCAAGACTTTATAAAGATAATATATATAAAGACTATAATTTATTGTAATTTTTAATTTATTATATTTTATCAAGACTTTAAGAAAGAGTAACTATTTCTTAGTTAACCAAAGCTAGTTAACCAAAACTAAAACCATAACAAACATTTTTGTTATTTGAAATAAATAAAATTCTAATTGAAAATAATATAAAATCTTAAAAAATTTTTTTTATTTCAGTTAGATCACAAGGAAACATTTTTCTTTTTCATTTAGTTAAATTAATGAAATAGCTAAAACTGAAATGAAAATTAACTTTAAAAAAAACAATATGGGCATTTAAAGAAAAGAAAACTATTAAAATTGATAAAAAAACACAACAATTTTTTAGGCCTATTTTATTGTGATGTTTTATTATTATATTATATACAATTCCAAGTAAAAATAAAATGAAGAGTATAAAAAACTAAGTATGCAAAGATAGTCAAAGGTCTTCCTTCATATAAAATCAAACTGCATTATATTATATTATATTATATTATATTATTAAAAAATACTAGTGTTCACATCATTAAAGTAAATAGTATGGGCCTATTTTATTATAATTTTTATTATTTTATTAAATAAAAGAAGCTATAAAAATAAAAACAAATGAACAATATTAATAAAAAAATATAATAGTAAATCAATGAGACTAAAATCACACTGGATCAAACTACTTTTTAATGAATACTTTCCAGTATTGAATAATTATATACTGTTTATATATATATATTTTTTTTTACCTGAACTCATCACAGCAAAAAATCCAATTGCTTTCTGCTGCATTCATGTAATGCTGTCTTATAAATGTGTTGAAATGAGGCAGCACAGGTTTTATGAGAGTTGTACGTGTCAGTAATGAATCTTCTCTTCTCCTCAGGGGAAACCATACATGATAAGGCTCGTATCTGGCGAACACGACATGCTCTTCTGTCAGGACTTCATGACAAACTCCTCACAGGTACAAACACGAAACAAAAGACATATCAGTCAAAAAAAACCATGCATGACAGTTTTAAGAGCCACATAATCGATCCTGTATTATGCAATACACTCTGTATTTTATAAAGTAGAAGTTCTTTTAATCAAAGGGAAACACATTAAGCACATTAACATTTTCTCTTTACACACACTGCACTTTTGTTCTTTTGATCATCTTTATTACAGTATTTAAATGGTCAGATAGTGAATCTGTATCCTTACTGGTTAAAATGTATTATTTTTCAGCCACATATGTGTGCTGAATTGTATCAATTCAAAAAAATTAACTTACTGTGTCACAAATAGAATAATAGTGATATTTTGCAGCCCTAAATGTTTGTATAAAAAGTTAATTATGATGACTTTTGAGAATATTCTTTTCAAGAATTTGAATTCTTCCTAAGTGTTGTCTAAAGCAGTGATTTTCAATCCTGTTCCTCGGGACCCACTGCTCTGCACATTTTGCATGTCTCCCTTATCTGACACACTCATTTGAGTTCATGGAGCTCTTTCCTAATGAGCTGATGATCTGAATCAGGTGTGTAAATTAGGGAGACATGCAAAATGTGCAGAGCAGTGGGTCCCCAGGAACAAGTTTGAAAACCACTGGTCTAAAGAAGAGTCTTAAGAAAAAAAAAGATACGATTCTTATCTTAGGTATTTTTGGGAATACAGAATATAAGTAAGAAAATGAGAATAAAATGAAGATTAAGATTTTTATTCCTAAAAATGTTTTATGAATCTGTATGTTATTAACACAGCAAGATAAATCTTATTAACCCCATTAGAATGAATGAAAATTAAGTTTGACTTTATAACTCATGATTGCTCAAAAACAGTCCAAATTTATGAAACCTACATATTTATATCTAACAAAACAACATGAATGTTACTCTGAAAATTTTAAAACTAAATAAATTTATTTTAATTGCATACATTTGACTTTCAGATGAAAAAAGTGATTATTTTTTTTCATGCTGCAGTGGTTCATCAATAGACGCACATAGTCATGTTTATCAACAAAATTCAGTCCAAAAGTGTGTGAGATATAGTGGAAAGGCTGGATATACACTGCTGTTCAAAAGTGTGGGATCAGTAAGATTTTTAATGTTTTTTAAGGACGTTTCTTATGCTCATCAAGGCTGCATTTACTTGATCAAAAATACAGAAAAAAACAGTGATCTTGTGAAATATTAGTACAATTTAAAATAACGGTTTTCTATTTTAATAATACTGTAAAATATAATTTATTTATGTGATGTGCAAAGCTGAATTTTCAGCATCATTACTCCAGTCTTCAGTGTCACATCCTTCAGAAATCATTCTGATTCATTAACAATATGCTGATTTATTATCAATGTTGGAAACAGATTTTGCTGCTTAATATTTTTTTGAACCTGACACTTTTTTCAGGATTCTTTCATGAATAAAAAGTTGAAAAGAACAGCATTTATTCAAAATATAAATCTTTTTTTTAATAATATAAATCTTTACCCTCATTTTTTATTAATTCAACACTCTTTGCTGAAAAAAAAAATCTTTAAAAAGAAAGAAGAAAAAAAAATTACTGACCCCAAACATTTTAATTGTAGTGTATATTATTACAAAATGTCTTTTTAAACAAATACTGTTCTCTTGTGCTTTTTATTCATCAAAGAATCCTGAAAAAAGTAATGTTTCCAACATTGATAGTAAATCAGCATGAATGATTCATGAATGATTTCTGAAGGATCATGTGACACTGAAGACTGTAATATTACTGTAATATTATAATATTAGTTTTTTCCATATTTTTGATCAAATAAATGTAAATTTTATGAGCATTAGAGACTTCTTTAAAAAAACATAAAAAATCTTTCTGACGGTAGTGTATTTTACAAAAGTTTTTTGACACTAATTTAACTTTATAGCTAATTTTGCAAAAAGTATTTTTGACACTAATGGTACTCCATACATACCCGGGTCAAAAATGACCCGAACACAAGACATGTTATATCTCTTGAAAAATAATTGTAAAAATTGTGTATTTTGAGGGTCTAAAAGCATTTGCAATGTGTTATTCCTTTACTAAAAACTGTATTGTTTAGACATTTTTATATATCTCTTCCAGGTCAAAATGTCCAGAATGCATTATGAGGGTTAAGAATAAGGAAATGTGTTTCTGTCCTTCAGGTTCGGATGGACACCTGTATAAACGCGCCTCCTCTGATGTTTTCTACGATGATGATAATGACACAAAACCTGTGCATGAGATGCAAAAGTCCCATACAGATATCGCCGCTGAATGTAAAGCGTGCCTGCAGACACGAGTCACGAGTGCAGACGGCAGTCCTCTGAGCGCCCCGCGCCATCAAATGCATCCAATCGCATCGAGCCGCAGAACTGATTTTCACCAATCAGAGGAGGTGATGGCATCTCCCACCAAACCAGACGACAGACTTCCTGCCGTGTCCATGCAGCCGCGTGTCACTTCCTGTCAGGGTGCGGCGTCACACGTGCCATCGAAGAGCTTCGGAGCAGAGCAGCATCCAGACTGGCCCACAGAAAAGTGGCAAATATGGCAACTCCTGTCATCAGACAGCATAGACACACTTCCAGAGACGATGGTGTGAAACTCACTGCTTAAAGGGACAGTTCACCCAAAAATGAACTTACTGTCATCAAAAGAAGATATTTGAAGGACCCCATTGGCTTTCATTGAATGAGACAGTTCTCAAGATAATTTCTTTTATGTTCCACAGAAGAAAAAAGGCATACAGGTTTGGAATGAGTGAAAGATGACAGAATGATCATTTTTGGGTGAACTGTCCCTTTAAGATCCTTTTAATTTGTGAGTGAATTTGAATTGAATTGGACACAACACACAGAATGTTGAATTAGAATTTGAATTGGAATGAGAGGAAGCACCACAAAATGTTAGTGCATTGTTTACAGATAATTTTATAAAAATAATTATTGATATTAAAACTTTGGATGAACATTTAAATGTTTTGCATTTAAATTTGGGGTCATGATTTTTTTTTTTTTTTTTTTTTTTTTTCACATTTTAATTAATTTTATTTATCTAGGATGCATTAAATTGATCAAAAGTGACAGTACAGACATTTATAATGTTAAAAAAGATTTCTATTACAAATTAATGCTGCTCTTTTGAACTTTCAATTCATCTGTGAATCCTGAAAAATAAAATGTATCAGTTTCTACAAAAATATAAAATCTTTTCAGAATTAATAATACAAATAAATGTTTCTTGAGCAGCAAATCAGCATATTAGAATGATTTCTGAAGGATCATGTGACACTGAAGACTGGAGTAATGATGCTGAAAATACAGCTGCGCATCACAGAAATCAATTACATTTTAACAGATATTCACTCAGAAAACAGCTATTATGAATTTTAATAATATTTCAAATTTTTACTGTATTTTTGATCAAATAAATGCAGGTTTGGTGAGCAGAAGAGACTTCTTTCCAAAACCATGTGTTGGGTGTATGAAGATGGTCATTGGTAATTATACCGAAAAATTAAATTACTAACTACTCTTTTAGCAATTATATGAATTTATTTGAATATAATTTTAATTCTAATTCCATAGATTGAAAATCAAATTGTAATTCTGCATTCTGTGTGTTGTGGCCAGTTCAATTCAAATGACAGATTATGAACTGAAAATAAGCCTTAAATTCTGAACTCACTTCAGCCTCAGTTGAATCTCAATTGAATTTATAGAATATATAAAATAACTGCAGTTCAGTTCAGTTCCATTCAGTAGTTTGGTCATTTCCAAAGACTCTAATTTTTTGTAGGTGATTTGAAACACAGCAAACATTTGCGCTTTGGAGATTTAAAGATTTATTTAGCTTTATCTGTTAATAATGCCTCATATTTGCAGCGTTTTCCTTCTTTCATTCAGTCATCAGTTGATTTTATCACTGATGATGTTTTAGGAAATATTTGACGTCCTGTCGTCACTTCATCACTTCATAAGGTAACGAGCATTTCAGATTAATTACAGTGCTGCAAACATACAGAATGTCATATTTACGACATCCAGTGTATTTATTTATTAATGTTATTTATTAAATTAGCCACTAGTATGTTACCACTGTGCATAATGTGTATAATCACCACAGAATGATTTATTTCAGAGTTAGTTTGTTGCCTCAGTATTGCTTGTTCTGCATAAAATCAATACAATTTTTATCTTCAACATATTCAGATATTAAAGTCAAAATGACTCTTAATTCATGTTCCTGGTTCTATTACCTGTGGTTCAGTGGTGCACATTATTCTGAAGAAACATGTTTATCTTTATATCTTTTTTTTAATGTAATAATTTGCTCTGCCTCTGAAACAACGTTATTTTTTTGACGGAAGTTCTGAGGGTGAGAATTTACAGCAACATCAAAGACGTAGATGAGTTTGTTTCTTCATCAGATTTGGAGAAATGTGTCACTGAGTGTCTCAGCAATGGATGCTCTGCAGTGAATGGGTGCCGTCAGAATGAGAGTCCAAACAGCTGATAAAAACATCACAGTAATCCACACCACTCCGATCCATCAGTTAACATCTGGAGAAGACAAAAGCTGAAACAAATCCAGCATTAAGATGTTTTTAACTAAAATACGAGTCCATAATCCATAATAACGCTTCCTCCAGTGAAAAAGTGTTCTGGTCTGAATCAGGAGAGAAATCTGCACAGATCAAGCAGCGTTTACAAGACAAAACAGCTCTAAACAAATATGTGGCTGGATTTTGATGTGAGAGACGACAGGAGATGCACTTTTATGGATTATGGTTATGGTTTCAAATTAAAAATGTCTTGATGGATTTGTTTCAGCTTGTGTCTTCTCAAGATGTTAACTGATGGACTGGAGTGGTGTGGATTACTTGTGGATTATTGTGATGTTTTTATCAGCTGTTTGGACTCTCATTCTGACGGCACCCATTCACTGCAGAGCATCCATTGATGAGACACTGATGCAGAGACACATTTCTACAAACCTGATGAAGAAACACACTCATCTACATCTTGGATTACCTGAGTGAGCATTTTTTTTTTTTTTTTCAGCTAATTATCACTTTTGGGTGAACTATTCCTTTAAATTGCAACCATATGAAGAACAAAGCAATCACGTCCTGTATATGAGTTTATACATTTATAAGTAAGTTTTAGTACGCCATTATTTTCTCTGTCAGTGTTCTGTTTTATATTTGTGGTATTTGTACAGCCAAGAGTGATATAATGTTGATCATTTTATAAAACAAATATATATATTTTGATAATCAATTATTTTTATCCAAATAGTAGGAGAAAGACCAAAATACAGAGTGTTTTAATGACATTTACTGTGTATCAAAAGTCTCTTTGTTTTCATCATGCAGTTCATACACAATAGAATTCGATGAAACTCTTCCAAGAGCCTTAGATTGGGTTTTTGGGTTGTGCTTTGATTTGTTTTTTGTTTGTTTGTTTTTTACCTGTAGTCAAAAGCATCTGTGTTCAGAAACACAATAAAATGAATGTCTCTCAAAATCCATCTGTGCAACATGAAGATTTATTTTTATTCCACATTTACAGCATTATTTTACTATCATTGAGATACTATTATAGTTTTTGTTAACATTTAGAATTTTTTTTTTTCTGGTTTCATTTTAGTGGGTTTTCTTTTTTTCTTCTTTTTTTTTTTTTACTCATTTTTGTGTCATTTTTACTTTTTTTAAAAAAATACAATTTTATTTTTATTGATTTTTAATACAGTTTTTGTTTTAGTTATTTTAATACAAGTTAAACTAAATGAAAATGATAAATTATGCCTTGGCACTACCTGAAATAAAATAAGTTTAAGTTTTTTATTTATTTATTTAATTTCAGTTAATTTCATTTCAAGTAATGGAAATGTTTTTTATGGTTTTTGTTTTATTTACTATAATAACCCTACAGACTTCAGCATTAATTTCCGTTCAGAATGGAGTCATTGTACTTTATATGTACTACAAATAGATTGATGTTTACTGTAAATATTGTGTGTTTATGCTTGTCAGTTTCCTTAGGCTTTGTATTTAGTCCATTGTTTTAGTTTCCCAGGAGCAGCATGAAACCACATTCACATTCCTTTCAAACAGGAAGTTACAAACAGTCGAGTGAACCGATGAAGTGAAGTGGACAGCAAGGCTTTTGGCAGGTCTTTGCTCTGTTCTGGGACTTTTGCTTTTGCCACATTTCAGTATGTTGATGGAGTGACCTGTTCAAGTCACACATAAAATATTATTTATAAATGTAGACATGTGTAATTATATTTTGACTTGATATTTAAATGATATTGTAAAATTACTATATAAATATAGTTAATTATTAAAAGTATATTTATTAATGAATTAAATAATAATAATAATAATAATTATTATTATTATTATTATTATTATTATTATTATTATTATTATTCTAACCCTAACCCTAAAATCTAAAATATTTATGGATGGAAACATTTATAATCTTTTTATTTATTTTAATTTATTTATTCATTTTTGGAATCATCCCCTACTACAGTAGCTTGAAAATTCTTCCAGTTTTGTAAGAGATGATTATATAGAAGTTTTGGTTTATTTATTTATAATATTTCATGGTGCACCCTTGATCCACACATTTACACTATTTCTTGTATTTTACAGGTCTTTATGAAGTATGGCTTCAGATGATTGATTACAGTCATTTATTATATTCCATAAGGTATGTTCACTTTTGTTTACTTTGTTTTTCATTGATTACATTTACAATTTTATTGTCATTTTGGAGTTGATCCTAAACTGCAAAAATTAAATAAATAAATAAAAACTCACTCAGTATTTTTGTCTTGTTTTCCAGTACAAATATCTATTTTTTTTTAATCAAGATACATTTCACTGAGGGGGAAAAAAAAAAAAAACTGAAAAACTGAAATCTGAAACATGTATCACAATTTAATTAATTTTTGATTAAAACAAGGAAAAAATATTCATGAATATGATTATTCTGTCCCCATTAGCAGATATTTGTTCTTGTTTAATCAACAACAACAACAAAAAATCACTTAATTTTTACTTTTTTTTTTTTAAGAAAACAAGACTTAATAAAGTCATTTTGCTTCTCCAGTAAATGTATCTCGATTTAAGAATGTTTAGATATTTGTACTGGAAAACAAGTTACAAAAAACTAAGTAAGAAAATGATTTTTGCAGTGTACATATATTTAGCAGTAAAGCTGTTTGAGTCACTAGAGGGAGACACAAGAGTTCAGTTCAATCACTATCATTAACAAACACATTCAGCATTTAAAACACTACAGTAAAGCATCACATTATAACAAGAAAACAGCAGTTTAGATGTGTTGAGTGATTTAAACAGTGCAAATGAAATGTTTGAGTGTACTTAAAAAACTAAAACATGACAAACCATATTATGGTCTGAGAAATCCGGACTCCAGGATCATGTCGGTTCCCACAGTCATGGAAAACCTGGAAATGGCAGGGAAGTTTAAAACTGTGATTTGCAGGCCTAGAGAAGTCAAGGAAAGGTCTTGAAAAAATCATGGAAATTCACTGGTGAAGATGTGGGAACTTTGATTCATGTCTCATCAGGTCTGTTATTATGATTTCAAGGAAAATTCACCCAGAAATCATGAACAGCCTCTCATGACGATCCAAACCACCGAATGACTTTCATTCTTCTGTGAAACACAAACACAGATCAGAAAGATGTGTGCGCTTCTGTTGACCATACATAAAAAGCTCTGTTTTCTATGTGAATGTGTTAAAATGTATTTATTATGTATTTAATATTTTTCAGGAATCTTTGATGAACAGAAAGTTGAAAAGAACAGCATTTATTTGAAATAGAAATCTTTTGAAACATTATAAATGTATTTACTGTCGCTTTGGATCCATTTAATGTGTCATTGCGGAATAAAAGCATTAATTTGTTTAAAAAAAAAAATAAAATAAAATAAATATCTTCCTAACCCAAATATAATTATTCATTTATAAATATGAATATTATAAATAATTATTATTTATATTTGATAAATAATATATTATTATTATTATAATCCTCAATAATAATAAATCTTACTAACCCCAAATACAATTATACATTTGCAAATATATATAATATATATTAAATAATATACTATGTATTATTATTATTTTTTTAATCTTACTGACCCCAAATATATAACAAAATATTTATAAACAATTCAAATCATATTGTAAATTTACTATATAAATGTAGTAAATTAGTAAAATAGTTTTAGAAAAACATTGTAGTAAATATATATATATATATATATATGTGTGTGTGTGTGTGTGTGTGTGTGTGTGTCAGTCATATGGACTTTTATATTTCATTACATTTTTATTGGTTTTTTTTTAGAATCACCCTCCACCTTCCAAAAAATCTAACTGACCCCAAATATAATTATAAATGTATAACTTTAAATAAGATATATTATTATTATTATTATTTATCAACAATCTTACTGACTACAAATATAATTATAAATGTATAAATATATATAAGATATATGATGTATTAAATCTTACTGACCCCCATTTCTAAATTTATTAAATTCTACATTTAAGTATATATATATATATATATATATATATATATATATATATATATATATATATATATATATATATATATATAAATTTAGAATTTAATAAATTTAGAATTCTATTCTGACATAAGTGATGTTGTAAATTTACTAAATAAATATAGTAAATTACAAAAAATAGTAAGAGAGAGGGAGAATGTAAATAAATGTCATATGGAGTTATATGGAGTCATATTTCATTACATTTTTATTGTTTTTTTAGAATCACCCTCCACTTTCGCTGCATGGAAAACAGCAGCTTGAACATTCTTCCAAATATCTTTTTATGCTCAACAGACACAAGAAAAGACGTGATCACGGCTAAATGGTGACTGAAGTTTTCTGCACAGAATAAGACTGTCGTCTGACGCGCTGCTTTCCTAATGAAACAAGCTGGAACAAGTGGGATTCCCCTTGTCTTGTAACATGTGCCTGAGCTTTATGAGCCAATCTGCAGCACAGCTGTGTGTCGCTCTGACTAACAGTTAACTGTGATATACGGCTCAACCGACTGAGGAGCATCCGCACTGATTTATGACGGATTCTGTCTGCTGCTGCATGATCCTCAGACGCTGGCCTGTCACTCAAAAAAAATAAATAAATATTCAGTGAGAAAAAGACTGATTTCATCCATAAGCAATTGATTGGATCACTAAAAGTGGGCGTTACCAGAATAATGGAGAGGGACGAAGCTGAAAAATAGTGACGGTAAAAAAGAGTGCTTGCCAGGGACCAGAGGCGGACAGTAGTGAAGTATTTTTACTCTGCTTTAAAAGTACTTTTCAAGTGTCTGTACTTTATCAGAGCTTTTCTTTAGAAAACTTTACTTCACAACATTCCAAAGCATAATATTGTACTTTTTACTGCACTACGTTTCATATTAAATATCATTTAATACTTAATTACATTAGAAATGTAGGAATTTCTTTTACTCAAGTAAAAGTAATTCAAAGATTTACTTGAGTACAAGAAAGTACTACATTTTTAATGTTATTAAGTATTAAAGGTAAAACAAACAACAACTTTTATTTATAAAATGTAGTGCAGTAAAAAGTATGACATTATGCTTTGGAATGTAGTAATTTAAAGTTTTCCAAAGAAAAACACTCTGATAAACTACAGATACTTTTTAAATTTACTTGAGTAAAGTAAAAATACTTCACTACTGTCTGCCTCTGCCAGGGACTTGCTATGCAGTTAAAATAGGCTTCCGACTAAGATGGCGCCGCACATGGCAGCCGCAGTGCTTAGCTCTCCAGTGTTTGTACTGTTTTTGTTAGTTTTTCCTGTTTTTTGTTTCTCAAACATGATCAGTTTTACCACGGATGAACTGCTGAACATTCGACAGAACACACTACAAAATCTTTTACTGGATTTCGATTATTCGGACGTTTTGCTGAACGTTGTAGTTGGCGGCGCAGAGGCACTGTTCGGTCGCTTCAGGACACGTAGACAGGGGCTCGTGAAGCTCAGACAGCGTGGATTTCAGATGAAGTTGCCTCGCATCCGTCTGGCGAATCTCCGCTCTCTACCCAACAAAACAGACAAACTTCTTCTACTCTCCCGGACAAATAAGGATTTTTCAAACTCTGCTGCTCTGTGTTTCATGGAAACCTGGCTGAATGACGCCATTCTGGACAGCGCGCTTCATCTGCCGGGCTTTCAGCTGTTTAGAGCGGACCGCGACGCAGAATCAACGGGGAAATCGCGCAGTGGAGGGACATGCTTTTGGAGGGACATCAACGAAAGGTGGTGTACAGATGTAACTGTGTTAAAGAAGATGTGCTGTCCCGATCTAGAAGCGCTCTTCATTAACTGTAAGCCGTTCTATTCGCCGCAGGAGTTTTACTCGTTCATTCCCGCGAATGTTTACATTCCTCTGCAAGCGGACGTGAGCTCAGCTTTACAGAAACTCGCTGATCTGATCACAGAGACTGAGCAACAACACCCGGACTCTGTTTTAATCATTCTAGGGGACTTTAATAAAGCAAATCTCTCCCGTGAACTGCTAAAATACAGACAGCACATCACATGTCCCACCACAGTTAGTTATATACTGGATCACTGTTACACAGCAATAAAGGATGCATATCACTCTGTCCCACGAGCAGCTTTAGGACTCTCTGATCACTGTTTAGTTCATCTCATACCAACCTACAGGCAAAAACTGAAATCAGCTAAACCTGTTTTAAAGACTGTAAAAAGATGGACTAATGAAGCAGAGCGGGATTTACAAGCCTGTTTCCACCTCACTGATTGGAGTGTTTTTGAAGCTGCTGCCACTGATCTGGACGAGCTCACAGAGACTGTAACATCATATATCAGTTTCTGTGAGGATATGTGCATTCCTACCAGGTCTCATTTAACCTACAACAATGACAAACCATGGTTCACTGCAAAACTCAGACAGCTCCGTCAGGCCAAAGAAGATGCTCGCAGGAATGGGGACAGATTCTTGAATAAACAGGCCAAATACACACTGGAAAAGGAGATCAGAGTGGCAAAGAGGAATTATTCTGGAAAGCTAAGGAACCAATTCTCTTCCAGTGATCCTGCTTCAGTGTGGAAAGGTCTGAAAGACATCACCAATTACAAGACACCCCAGCACTGTGGAGAATCAACAACTGGCAGACGATCTGAACGAGTTTTATTGCAGGTTTGAAAAAACACCATTCACACTTCCTGCAATGCCCCTCTCCCCCCTCCTGCACTGCAGATCAGTGAAGATGATGTGTGTCAGGTTTTCAGAAAGAACAAGAGAAGGAAGCCACCAGGCCCAGACGATGTGACACTAGCCTGTCTGAAAACCTGTGCTGACCAGCTGGCCCCCATCTTCACACAGATCTTCAACAGATCACTGGAGCTGTGTGAAGTCCCCTCATGCTTCAAACACTCCACCATCATCCCCGTCCCAAAGAAACCCAAAATGACTGGACTTAATGACTACAGACACGTGGCTCTAACGTCTGTGGCCATGAAATCATTTGAAAGACTGGTTTTGGCTTATCTGAAGGCCTCCACTGGACCCTTACTGGACTCCCTGCAGTTTGCCTACAGAGCAAACAGGTCTGTGGATGATGCAGTCAATATGGGACTGCACTTCATCCTGCAGCATCTAGACAGACCAGGGACTTATGTGAGGATCCTGTTTGTAGACTTCAGCTCCGCTTTTAACACCATCATCCCATCACTCCTCCAGCCCAAATTAACTCAGCTCTCCGTCCCCACCTCCGTCTGTCAGTGGATCACCAGCTTCCTGACAGACAGGCAGCAGCTAGTAAAGCTTGGAAAATTCTCATCCAGCACCCATGCTATCAGCACTGGAGCTCCTCAGATTTGCGTTCTCTCCCCACTGCTCTTCTCCCTCTACACGAACGACTGCACATCTAAAGACCCCTCTGTCAAACTCCTGCAGTTTGCAGACGACACCACAGTCATCGGCCTCATTCAGGACGGTGACGAGTCTGCTTACAGACAGGAGGTTAAAGAGTTGGCTGTCTGGTGCAGTCTTAACAACCTGGAGCTTAACACGCTCAAAACTGTGGAGATGATCGTGGACTTCAGGAGAAACCCCCCTGCACTCCCCCCACTCACCATCATGAACAACACTGTGACTGCAGTGGAGTCATTCAGATTCCTGGGCACCACAATTTCTCAGAACCTGAAGTGGGACAATCACATTGAGTCCATTGTGAAAAAGGCCCAGCAGAGGTTGTACTTCCTTCGTCAGCTGAGGAAGTTCAACCTGCCACAGGAGCTGCTGAAACAGTTCTACTCTGCCATCATTGAATCTGTCCTCTGCACTTCAATAACTGTCTGGTTCAGCTCAGCTACCAAATCTGACCTCAGAAGACTAAAGAGGGTAGTCCAGACTGCTGAGCGAATCATTGGTACAACCCTCCCCACTCTCCAAGAACTGTACTCATCCAGAGTGAGCAAAAGGGCTAGCAAAATCACTCTGGACCCCTCACATCCAGCACACTCCCTCTTTGAACTGTTGCTGTCTGGTTGACGCTACAGAGCTCTGAGCACCAGAACGGCCAGGCACAGGAACAGTTTCTTCCCTCAGGCAGTCCATCTCACGAACACTTGACAATAAACGTGGAACACACAACACTATTATACATTATTTATTTAACACACATACTTATTTACATTTCAAATTTGCACATATCATACCTGTACATACATAATTGTCTAAATTATATATTGTGTTTTTGCTATTTTGTACATTGTCTATTTTGTCTATTTGTATATTATTCTTTTTATTATCTGTGTCCTGTCTTGTCGCTGTCAGTCTGTTGCACTGTGGAGCTTCTGTCACTATAACAAATTCCTCATATGTGTAAACATAACTGGCAATAAAGCTCATTCTCATTCTCAATCTCAAAATGACAGCAAAGACATTTGTAATGTTACAAAATATATAAATAATCACATTTGAGGTCAGTAAGAATTTTTAGTAATAATAATAATAATATTTTTGAATTTATAATTATATTTCGTTCAGTATGATTTTTTTAATAATAATAATAAACATTATATTTATATTCATTTTTCATATCCATTTTGACCACCTGCCTGGAGGAGATAAAGGCATGAATGAAGCAAAATTTCTTGCAGCTAAACAGCTCCAAGACTTATCTCACTCTTGTTTGTTTATAACCTCTTCTGAAAAGGGGGCTGGGAGCACCAGCTAATTTGCATTTAAAGGGACACACACAAAAATGGCACGTATGGCTCATATCCTAAAAGTGTCAACTTAAACAAGCTATAAAAAATTATATGGTGTATTTTGAGCTAGAACTCACATATACCCTCTGGGGGCATCAGAGACTTATTTTACATCTTGTAAAAAGGAGCATAATAGTTCACCTTTAAAGGGGTCATATGATGTTGCTAAAAAGAACATTATTTTGTGTATTTGGTGTAATGCAATGTGTTTACGTGGTTCGAGGTTCAAAAAACACATTATTTTCCACATACTGTACATTATTGTTGCTCCTCTATGCTCTGCCTTTCTGAAACGCGTCGATTTTTACAAAGCTCATCGTTCTGAGAAACGAGGTGTGCTCTGATTGGCCAGCTATCCAGTGCATTGTGATTGGCCGAATAGCTCAAGCGTGTGATGGAAATGTTATGCCCCTTACCATGTTGTGATGCCATGTCCCGGCGCGACGAGACTAAACCAATAAAACCCACTATAAACGAGGCATTTGCTGCATTCAGCGAGGACATAATTACTGATTATAATGACTTATACTGTCTTTTTACGCATTGACCATAACACCATGTCTGCATTTGTGATCGTAGAAACGCCAAACAAGCACTACTCTACACTGCTCAAAACTCGTGTTTGAATAGTCAGTAGCAAATTCTTTAAATATCGAAACGTACTTACAGGCTGTGAGTCAGAAGCACCAGACTGTCTTTGCGATGTTGGAATTGCCCCACTTTATAGTGTTCACAGCCATTCATAGTGTTCACATTGTAGGCTACTCTCTTCCAGGATCAGGAAACAGTCCTCCGTAAAATGCGCTGCACACACTCGAATTTTTGCGTTGTACTGTTTTGGAAGTGTAGTAAATATAACTTAACCACAGATTTTTAGTTGTGTACTCATTTGGAAGCCCAAACAAAGTACTTTCACTTTCACAACGAAACACACAGCGTCTCCACGGCATGCCGGCGGCAGCAACAATACTACAGCGAGAATAAAAGTTACGCCTTCTTTCTTTGCATATAGCTTTGGGCGGTGTTATGCAAATCTTCCCACACCGTGACGTAGACGTGTGGGGGCGTGTTTGAATGAGCCGTTTTAGGAAGGCGTGGCAGAGTCTTAACTTTTATAAAGAATATCTCTTTGGGTTTGAGACTTTAATCTTTGCAACTTTACAGATCTTATAAATGCACAAACAGCATGTAACACTACAAAGACAAAGGAAAACCTGAAATCGCATCATATGACCCCTTTAAGGGAATAACTCAAGACAGTTATATATCAGCCATATACCATTATCAGCATTTATTGAAATAGATTTGTATCTCGTCGTCTCTGAGAGAATATGTGCCATTAATGCAGTGTCAAATGCCAAAGCGCTGTTTCTGAATAATTGACTGAGGTTAAGACGTTCACTGGTGTCACGAATCCTGTGCCTGCCTTTCCGTTCGCTCACCCCCAGAGATCACCCGCTCATTACGATGGACTCTTACACCACACTACTATTGCACCTCACACCGGACTACATTTCCCATCATCCATTGCACTAATTACACCCACAGCTGTAGCCAATCAAACACACTTCACAAGCCATGGACTTCCTCTTTCTCACTGCCGAGTATTGTTTGCGCATATTGCTACGTTAGTGATAGCAACGTTACGGAGCCCTTTTCCAAGTCCTGTATTAGTTCCTAGTTCTAGTCTAGTCTTCTCTTGTTGTGTTGCCTGATTATCTTCCTACCTTAGATTTCTCTCGTCTTGTTCGTTTGGACTCTGTTTGCACCTTGCCTGTACTATTGCTCACATTATCGGATCACCCCTCTTGTCAAGCCCTCTGGATATTGTTGGTCGATCGAAGACCGTTGCCTGCCCTAGGAATATTCTTTGCCTTGCCTGTGTTGTACCTGTCATGTTATCTGACCCTTGCCCATTTCTTGACCATGCCTTTGTTATAAAGCCTTGTACATGGATCCGCACATCTCATGTTCTGATTACTCCGTAACAACTGGCATAACTCTTGCGCAAAGTTTGCACGTTGCTTGATATCAGCCTTCATGTTTAAAACAGAAATATTTCCAATATTGCGAAGTAACCCCCCCATCTCCTCAGACTTGTGGTTCGCTGGGGGGCCTGTGATTTTGTACTATGCCACTGCACTGAAAAATATTATTCATTGAATTTACAATTTTTTTTTAAAGTAAGTGGTTGCAATAAATTTATTTTAGCTACATTTAAATAAACAAATTTAGTTGACTAACTTTCAAAATGTTTTTATTTTTAAATGTAGCTAAAATAAATTGCTGTTAAAATGTAGCTATTTTAAAGTAAATAGCTTTCCCGTAGCTCAAATAGTAGAGCATGGCGCTAGCAACGCTAAGATCATGGGTTCGATTCCCAGGGAAAGCAAGAGCTGATAAAATGTAAAAACTGTAACTTGAACGTTATGTAAGTCACTTTGGATAAAAGCGTCTGATAAATGTAATAAATTGTTTGCAACCACTTACCTTAAAAAAATGTAGTATCATTTTTTTTCAGTGTGATCACGAATAATTTGATTCAGATTAGAACTTCAAATCACGTATTGCGAATCATTTGATTTCATAATCACTTCAGAGCGGCTTCGCAAATCTTCGCAAAAATTTTCTGGTTTCTTTTTTTTTTTTTAATTAAACAGTAGAAGACATCAATCCATTAAGGGAGTACGGTTATAAAAAACAAAAACAAACAAAAACAGAAATACACAAATACAAATCGCCAAATAATAAAATTAGCAATGGTTTTATTATAGTAAAAGTGTAGTAACCAAGTTTTTTTTTTTTTTTTTTTTTTTTTTTTGTATAACCACAGTTTTACTACAAATACCATGGTTAAACTATGGTTAATGTAGCAAAACCATGGTTAATTTGTGGTTACCATGGTTTAAGTATATAGTAACCATGTTTTATCATGTGTAACCTTTTTTTGTAGTAAAATCATGGTTAATTTTTATAAGGGATGTGTTGCCAAGTTACGAAAAAAAAGTGATAAATTTACACTTTAAGAGGACACAGGATGTATATGGAGATGCAGTTTGATGATCATTCAGAATAAACTGAAATGCTGTTGAACAGGATTGTTCATCTTTTTTGACCATCTTTATATGTAATGTTAGCAGTAAAGCATTCACTGTATATTGAGTCGTGGAGTCTCAGAGATCTGAATGCAGCTCTGAACAGGTCATTAAATCAGAAGAGAGGAACAGCGTGAAGCTGTAGTTGTGCTGTTGATCAAACATTCCTTTCCTCACATCGTCACAGGAGAATTCATCCATCTGAACCTCAGAAACAATCGCAGGCTTTATCCAGGCCTGAGAAGAGTGTGTGTGTGTGTGTGTGTGTGTGTGTGTGTGTGTGTTCCCTCGAGTGAATCCCAATCACATCTCCAGATGTTTGACTGCAGACGCTCGTTTAAAAATTCTTATTTCCATGTGTTTGATTCAAGCGTTTTCATTTGGCTCTTGTTTAGAAAAGATGTTCATCCTTATGAGTTTGATTCAGTGTTTTAATATCGATGAGACACTATTATAGTTTTTTTACAATCTCTTAAATGAGATTGTGTTTTTATATTTTCTATATATTTGACTATTTGCTTTAAGTTTTTGTTTTTTAAAATATATCTGTGTAGTTTTTAAGAATTTTTATTTTAGTTTTATTTTAGTTTTTTTTTTTTCTTTTTTTTTTTTTTTTGGTGCATCAAGTTAAAATAAATGAAAATGAGCAATGTTGCCTTGGCAGCTGAAATTTAAATTTTACATTATTTTTTATTTATTTATATATATTATATTTATTTATTATATATATATTTAACTGTCATTTTAATTTAGTTAAAGTTTTAGTCATTTTGTTGTGTGTTTTTGTCAATTTTGTCTGCACAGTTTTAAATAATTTTCGTTTTAGTTATATTTGTATATCAAGTTAAATTAAATGAAAATGAGAAATGTTGGCAACTAACTGAAATTAAATAAAAAACGTCTCTGAAATATTTTAAGTAACAAAAATTTAGTTAGTTTCAGTTAACCAACTCTGGTTTGATTGGATACAGGAAGTGTTTTCGTATCCTTTTGTATCTTAATGATTGTAATGATTTTAGTTGCATGGTGTAGGTTTAGTTGCATGTTATTATTTGCATGTAACATTGTTTCTCCTGCTGTCTGTGATCTGTGAGCATCAAGTTTAGAGTCACTGATCTAAAGCACTCACATATTTTCCCTTCATTGGCATTACAACATTTCTGTAAACTCTTCGTCAAGTTCATGCATGTCTGTTTTACAGCTATGAAAAACACATTTATATGGATCATTCAAACGCAGAGCAACCAAACTCTACAGAGAATCATAGCAACCCACTGCAGCATAAACACACACACACACACACACACACACTTAAACACACACATAGTCACACACACTTAACACACACTCACACACTCACGCCCTTCCCAGTGACTGCAGGCTGAATGGAAATAATTACAGCATCAAGAGGATCTTTGATTTCACCCAAACTCTGCTTTTGGATGTTTTGCTTTGATTTATTTCAGGAATGATGAAATTATTTCTTCCTGCAGTGTGTTTTATTGTAAATTATACTTAAAACAAGTGTTATTTAAGTATCATTATTATTAATTTTTGTTAAACTTTTAGTAATTTTGTGTTTTGTCAATGTTTTTGTCTTTATGTTGTTTCCACAAAACATAATATGTATGTGTGTGTGTGTGTGTGTGTGTGTGTGTGTAAATTTTTTTTCAGTTAACTTTTCTTTTAAGTAACAAAACTTTTTTTCTATAATTAAAGTTTTTTGTTTTATAATAATCATACCGAACAGCTTCAAAAATGTTTAATATTTTGAATTACATTTTATTTATTTCATTTTTATTTTAGTTAAAATTTTAGTAACTTTGTCTATAGTTTTTATTATTTTTTATTTCCGTTTCAGTTATTTTACTACATGAAGTTAAACTAAATGAAAATGTAAAATGTTTTCTTGGCAACTAGTTTAAGTTTATTAATTTTTTTTTAATTCAGGTAACATTTATTTTAAGTAACAAAAGTGTTTTTTTTTTTTTAATGGTTTTAGTTACTGTAATAATCCTGCCTTGAACAGCCACAAAAATGTTAAACATTTAGAATTTTATTTTTATATTTGTAATTTTCATTCTAATATGTTTTAGTTAATTTGTTGAAAGTTTTTTTTTTTTCCATTTTTATTATTTTAGTATATCAAATTAGTTAAACTAAATGAGATTGAGAAATGCTGCCTTGGCAACTAACTTAAATTTCAAAAAAAAAAAAAAAAAAAAAATATATATATATATATATATATATATATATATATATATATATATATATATATATATATATATATATATATATATATATATATATATATCTATATATATAGTTTTATTTTTAAGTTAACATATAAGTTAATTTAATTTTGTTTCAAGTTACAACATTTTTTTTATCATTTTAGTTATACTATAATAACCTGGCTTTAAACAGCAACAACAAATATTTTTAATTATTGATATATATATATATATATATATATATATATATATATATATATATATATATATATTTTATTTTTTTTAATATATATTTTATATTTTTATTTTAATTTTAGTTAAAGTTTTAGGAGTTTTCTTTTTATTTTGTCTGTATTGTTTCATTTATCTTTATTTCAGTTTTAGTTATTTTAGTGCTAAGCTAAATTAAAATGTTTTTTTTAATGATATTAGTTTTCATTAACTATAATAAGCCTGTCTTGGACAGCAACAGAAGTCATGATTTTGACCGTCTGCAGGGTTGTCTGGGAGTGACTCATACAGATGGATGATAATCATGTGGAGCGGCAGAAAGGTGCCTCGATAAAAGCAGGAAAGTTTCTTTACAGGCTTTGAGAAGCAGGGAAATTCCTGCGACTGCTGTTTATAGCTCCGTTTCCACTCGCACTGAACCCAAACCACCAAATGTTCTGCAGCAGAACTTTATAGAGATTCTTCTCAACATGCTGGAGAATTCAAAGCAGCAAGTTTGTGCAAACCATTCTCTCTGGTCATTAAGATCCTGAACAAACAACTAAAAACACAGATAAACAAACAACACAAACAGTGCGACTTCATTCCTAACCTACATTATATCCAGTCTAAATTAGACGATAGTGGAAAAAAAAAACTTCTTGCTTCTTGAATTTTATATACTACAGTCAAAATGTTGGAATAATTAGGTTTGTTGCTGTTTCAGAAACAAGCCCCTTGTGCTCACCAAAACTGCTTTTATTTGTTTAAAAAATACAGGAAAAACTGTAATATTGTGAAATATTATTCTAATTTAAAATAACTGTTTTCTATGTGATATTAAACTGTAATTGATTGCTGTGATCAAAGCTGAATTTTTAGCATCATTACTGCAGTTTCCAGTGTCACATGATCCTTCAGAATTCATTCTAATATTAAATTGTAATAATATTTACATTTTAATAATTATTTTTAAATTGTAATATTAATTCACATTATTTATTATTATTATTATTTAACTGTAGTTTTAATCTTGGTAAGAAGAGGACACTTCTTTGAAAAAACCTTACTCTCATTCATTCATTCATTCATTCATTCATTCATTCATTCATTCACTTATTTATTTATTTATTTGTTTATTTGTTTGTTTGTTTGTTTGTTTGTTTGTTTGTTTGTTTGTTTGTTTGATTGATTGATTGATTGTAACCTAATAAATTACATTTTATTTGTTTATTAATATTATTTCTAATAATAATGAATTTAAATTTTATTTAAATTACTACTACTACTACTACTACTAATACTACTAATACATTTATTTAAAATAAATGTTAATAAATTCAATAATAAGAAAAAATAAATAAAGTAAGTTTAATAAGTGAAATTTATTATAATATTGGTGATAATAAATTATATTAAAATAGTAGGAAGATGTACCTTTGTACATTTGTTTATTTAGTTTTTTAGACTAGAGTCATGATCACTTGATCACAGCTGTAAAATTCTCTTTTTGTGAACAGAAAAAATGCAGGCGGCATGCAGATTTAAATAAGTATGAAGTATGAATACTGACTGAAGTGTGTAGTGTTGTTCTGTAAGGGTTAAGTGACGGCGCTCCTGTGTGAACCTGCCTGCAAACACACCCAGATCATAACAATACCACAGATTCACTGCACTTCTCTCAGATGATCATCAGGAGCGACGGCTGCTTTCACTTCATCTTCATCTTCATCATCTTCATCTTCATCATGGGGAAGCAGGTGAGACTCCAGCCTCGTATAGTGTGGGATCGTTTGCAGAAGTGGTGTGTAAAGTGTGCAACATCCTCGTGAACACAGATCTGTTGTCCATCAGCATTTCAGATTTTTTCTAGAATCCATACGCATTCAACCCAAAACATGAGCATGTTTTTCTGATCATCTTTCTGCAGTGGAGGTCTGTGGTTTTCCTCAAACATTTCTGCACTTTATTCACACCAAATAAGAGGTATAGCGTTTTTGTTTGGAGAAATATTGCTATGATTATGGCATGTTCAGCATTAGCGGTGATGTTTGTAATAATGTCAATGAGGAGGTCTGAAATCTGAATGAGATCAGCCTCTTAAACTCCACAGACATCACACTGAAAGACTTCAGGCTAGAAATCCAGCAATGACCATTAAACTCAGCTTTATAATGTAATTATGTGTTTTCAGTTTATTCAACAATAAATATCAAATGATTATGAACATACTTTGAATATGCTAGTTAATGTACACCAAATAGAATTATAAAATAAAATTATT